>JAGDYQ010000002.1:20711589-20859089 GCA_021962125.1 Bulinus truncatus
ACTTGGCCTGACCCCCCCTCCCCCATATAACAAACTGTCGCTACTCTTCTTATACCCCCCTTGGAGCGTGACGTACTTTATGGACGGCCCCTAAGTACAACCTGCAGGTTGAGTACGATTTTTTTAAAAAGGTAATAAAAAACAAATAAACAAAAAAGCGGCGCATTTATTTCTCCTTTAATCAATAATTCTATCAATCAGATTAATTACTTATGTATCTACCTACATTCCCAACCTCATATATCTATCTACCCACCCACCCATCTCTATCTTATTACCTACCTACCGACCTATCTGCCTGTCTGTCTATCTATCTATAGGTCTGACTAAACTATATGTCTGCCGGTCAGTTTGTCATTCAGTCATTCTGTCCGTCCATCCGTCTATCTCTCCCCCTGTCCTTTTGACATATACAAGTTATATATATATATATATATATATATATATATATATATATATATATATATATATATATATATATATATACACACATACACACACACACATATATATATATATATATATATATATATATCGAGGTCTACATTTTCAGGCGCAATTCTATGAACCCATAACTTCCACCTGAACCGAGGAATAGTTCAGCAGAAACGACAAACCAATATTTTGTATAGATCGTTGATGTTTTATCAGTGGCTAAAGATACTCGATAGAAAATGCTGAATGTAGAGAGGACTTTGACCCAAATAAAATCAATGCTTAATTTTTTTTTTTTACAGATTACAGTCAAAGTAAATTTATCGGGTTCTTTTTTAAAACATTCCAACACAATGGCTCTCTAATTGTTTGTCGCGGAGGAATTTAATGCGGGTTGCGTCAAAATTAAAGTTTATGATTTAAAGACCGAGAATCGTTGTAGGCCTATGCATAATTTCAAATCTTTTTTTTTCTCTATGCTAGAAACTGAAATTATGTAAATATGAAAAGTAAAAAGAAAACCTGCTTATACAATTTAAGACGTTTTTCAAATATTTTTTTCTCTCATTGTGGTTTTTTTTTTTACAGGTGGGTCACAAAATTGTCTTGGGGGGTTGGGTTTCGAGAAAAACAAAACATTTTTAATAGTGGGTCGTGAAGTGTAAAAGTTTGAGAACGGCTGTTCTAATACATCTGAGCTTGAAAGACATTAGACTAGCAAATGTGAAACACCAAACACTCTTATCTTCCCTATTTAATTCTGTTTGTTTGTAAGTTGAGATTGAATGTTATAATGCGTATCTCTAAAAAAATATTATTGCCAGCAGAGCCGCTGTTTTTTAGGGCGCAAGCCAAAAGTACAATTAGAGGCGCCAGGAAAATGTACATTCAAGGAAAGGGGGGGGAGAAGGTAGGAAATGGTACATTTGGGGTCTCTAGGCAATGGTACATTTGGGGTCTCTAGGCAATGGTACATTTGGGGTCCCTAGGCAATGGTACATTTGGGGTCTCTAGGAAATGGTACATTTGGGGTCTCTAGGCAATGGTACATTTGGGGTCTCTAGGCAATGGTACATTTGGAGTCTCTTGGCAATGGTACATTTGGGGTCCCTAGGCAATGGTACATTTGGGGTCTCTAGGGAAATGTGCGTTTTAGAGGCCCTAAGAAAAGTTACCCTACGAAAAAAACAACAACAACAGCAACGCTGCTAAGCTCACCGCTTACAAATATTGGGCTCCTAATAATCTATGACAACAGGTGTCCTCTTGACCATATCCTATATATTATGTTATTTTATGTTAAAAATTTTAGGCAAAGGCAAACTAAAAGTCCCAAATGGGGTTTATAAATTAAGGCCTAGACAGCAGCTCAGTTCTTTATCCAAAAGAACGGTTAAGATTGTTGGTAAAAAAAAAAGTATTCGATTTACTTTTTTTTTTAGTATAGTTACACATCCATTTGCTTAATAATATCTTATTGAATTCATTCATATTATTTCTACTTGGTTTCCACAGAGACCCACTGCGCATGACTGTGAATCCAACAAGCTGACTCTCACGGACAAATAAGAAAATCAAAACATCTCCTTACACGGTGACATCTGGATACAAAAACTTTTGTTTAAACAAAATTATCGAACTGTCAGGATTGGGATGAAAAACAACACCAACAAGAACGAAAAACAATAGAAACATTGTCTATCATGGAAATAAAATTAAGAGATTTCTAGGAGGAAAAAATAAATAAATAAAAGCAAGGCAGAAAACATGTCTCTTATGTTGTCGTTATAAGTGCAGGAAGTGTACACCACAAAAAGTCCAGAAGTAAAAGGACATTTTAAGAACTAAAAACATATGACCATTTTCCTGCTTTAAGGAATTATTTTTATCTTATTGCTATATATTTAAACAAAAATTCAATTCGGCGTATAACATGGCCAAAACGATTAAGACTAGACAAAGTACAACAGTCAGCCAAGAAAAGAAAAGCCTTCCAAAACTGAAAGGTCAAAAGGTTACACCTGCTAGAACACCAACTGTAATGCCAGATTTAACTCAGCGGAAGTTCACGCCTGGAAGAAAAATTAACCACTCGCCTACTACTTCAAGAGAGAGAAAAAGTAATACCATGAAAAAGCTGTCGTCTGCCAGAAATGTGTCAAATAAAGATTTAACAGCACTACTTTCAAGCGGAGACAGCCCATTATCCATACGAGGTGCTGCTGCCATTGGTGAAAAGAGCAAAAGCGACATGCTATATTATCACAATGCTGTTAAGAAATTGAAAGGAAAATTGGCTACAGACGGCGGAAAAAAATCAGCCGTTAAACGGTTAAACCACGCTGGAAAGAGAAAATACTCCAGAGAATGTAAAGGCAAAACAATGATTAGAAATGAGAAAAATGTTCAAATTTTACTAGCTGATGTCTCCATTCAGAAGCCAGCAATGGATCACAAAAGCCCGAAGACTGATAAAGATTCACCAGTTTTTATAAAAACAACTGCTTTAAAGAAAGTAAATTCACGAACAGGTTCAAATAAACAAGAAACAAAGATACCTCAATTTATCGGGATCAAGATTGTTGAAAGTAAACATTCGCACAAGCGAGCAAAGGGTGGAAGTGACGTAAAAGGCACTATGACGAATGTCGACGAAACTCCCAAGCAATCGTTGAATGGGAAAAGAAGCAGAAGTATAACAAGGTCAATGGCTAAACGAAGTACCCCAATTCCACTTCCTTCATCTGCATCCTTTCAAAACACGAATAACAAGAGAGTTGCTTCTCATACAAATTCATTTTCTCAAGACGCAAACCAAGTCAAAAAACTTAAAACGTCTACGAAACGGAAACAGCGCGATTCTTCTGACGCATTAAAGAAAGATACATTAGAAGCTATGATTCCCAGTACACGGTCTGGTTCAAAAAGTAAACCAATAATTAGCAGTGCGATAGAAAAGCACGATAGAAAGACTCGCAGAAATACAGAACACTTTGAAAGTAGTCCGCATGAAACTCAAGGAAAAAATATCACGCGCCAAAAGTCTCAATCTTTGCATTCCAAATCGAAGCTATTGAATTTGATCATTGACCTTCAGACGATTTCGACCCAGCTAAAGACCGCGACTGATAAAAGAAACACATCCACCGCCTCAGTATCGAACTCTGAGGATCCGCCAAGTGAGAGGACCACAAGAAAACGCGACCAACCAGTAACAGCGAGGTCTAAAACTAGAACCTTACCACCGAACGCTTCACGTCGACTTACCGATCAGACGACAATAAAGTCAACTGTAACAGAGCGCCACATAGAAACATCAAGAGATCTAAGGGGAATAATCAGTACAAGCAAGCGGGAAATGACTTCTTCAACGAAGCGTAACGAAAGGTCAAGTGATAAAAATGTCAGTGAAACGTCTGCTGGTTTCAAAAATTCACCACTTAACGTAAACTCTTCAGCAAAATCGGTTAGCCTCTCAACTACTGTTGCCAACGAAAAACAGAAAATGAAAAGAAATAAATCTAGGAAACAGAGAAATCAATTCACGAGAACAAATATTAGTTTTAATCCTTCCAGATATAAAAAGAACTCTTCTCTTGCGAGCAATCAAAGTTTGAGTTCAAAGTTTCGCCCCATACAACGATACGGATCAAATAAAATCGTCAGCGCGGAACCTAACAATGAAAACAGTGAAGACAGACTTTTTACATCAATGAAAAGTAGATCGAGGCGAGATTTCGTGCGGCGAAAAGCCGCAAACAGAGTAGAATATTTCTACAAAGGGAAACTTAGGCGGCGAGTGCCGAATATTTATGAGTCCCACCGCTCTTCGGTAAGTCATTTGCAGGACAGGACAGCGGAAGACAAAAAACCACAGCCCAAGTCTTCGGCGACTTTTAAAAGGTCAAGATCTCAAGGTTCTGAAAGGGTGTCGGAATCAGTTAGGAAATCGATTTCTTCGTTATCATCACCGAGTATTTCATCTCACAAGAAGGCTTCATCGTCCGTGTTTCGGTCACGGAATGAACAAGATGGCAACATAGTTAACGCTTTAATGACGGGTGATAACGACGTCACAGCTGTCAGGGTCACAAGGTCATCTTTTAACGCCCCAAGATCAAAGTCTTTACCAAGTATTGCAAGCACGGAAAGATACATTTCAGCGGCGTCTCACCTGTCGAAGATCAGGAGATCTATTGCTCTCAACGTCAAAACATCAAAAGAAGTTTTTTTTCCTTCTGGGGAAAAAACCTCACACAAAACAACACCCTTTAGGCAGCGTAAAGGTGCTTCTTCAAAGGCGTCTCAAAGTGTTTCATCGATGGCGTCTCCGATTTCGAATTCTAAAATAAAATCCTACATTTCAGGATATAGTTCTTCCGACTTGAACTTAAACGTCCCTAAGCCAGACTCGTCTTCTTCAAAACACGTCACTACACTCGGATCGTCTTCCATAAAACGATCAGCAGATCTGAGTGCGGAAATCATAAAGTCACACTGGCCCTCGTCACCACCCCGCTGTGAAGAATCACGAGATCGTAAGTTGAGACATGGCTGCCGGAAAACTCTGTTCACCTCGCCAAAGTCGACACCACAGTTTCGTACAAACAGAAGAAGCACTTCATTGGCGGCGTCGCAGCCGACAGTTAGAGCGAAGAAGTCATCGGCGTCTCCGCCTCTTGTGAAGAAATTCAAGCACAAACACGTGCAGGTGTCGCTCATTCCATCCATGCTGAACATCCAGAGGCTAGTTACTAAAATGCCTCGAGGATTTAACATACAGTCCATAGTCAGTGATGAGTTTGATAGAACTTCGGGGAAAATATTCACATTTACTGAAACCCTCTCCATTAACGACCTGCTATCGTCTGCTAGTCTGTCTAGCAGCAGGCGTGAGATGGTGGAGCTTTTGAGTGACGTCAATTCTACTTCTGCTGAAGAGGCGGATGAACAACACGAACTGCGGCTAAAGAACGGAAAAATCGTCAGCGTCACGGATAAGAACGTGACGTACAGTCCCGCGCGTAGCAAGAAACATAGCCGCGGAATAAAAGATGGCAAATTAAGCCAGCGAGTATTACCTCCCTTTGACGGAGATGAGCTCGATAGGGTGATAGGTTTGAACGAAGACGGGCACACATTAGATGATGATGAAGATTCTGACAATGAAGTTATTTTCAATCTGAAGAAAGACTCTTCACTAAACATGCCTGGTCATTTAAACAACTCGTCCGTATTTAATGAAATGGGTACAGCAGAAGTGGATAAATCAACATCAAAGCCTGATCTATGCTCCTCATTAGAACTATTAGGAAAGAAAATCAATCAGACGGAAACCCGTGAAAATCTGGCAAAATTTCGAAGGGATCTGGCTGACGACAATGATGACGAGATCAGCTCGTTGCCGGGAAGAGTTTCAAGGAATTCTGACCGAATCCCGGCACAGAACGAAAGTGTATCTAAGACGAAGATTTCTATTTTGACCAATAATTCAGTCAAAGATAGAAACAGTCGGACATCGAAGAACGACGTCGATGAGGAGAATCAGACGGGACCTGGACCGTTCAGCGTAGACAAGAACACATCTCTTAGCAATCTCAGTGAAACGTCTTCGTTGGGTACGGCCAGTAGGACAACATCGAAAGCTAGATCGACATTTAGACCTGTTCGTAAACCAAAGGTTAAAAAGAGAGCCGCAAGGCACAAGAAACATCTCAACGTAATCAAAGCCCACCGAGTGAGGAAACAGGACGCTCCTTTTGTTTTTCGTTTGGGTGGCAGCGGCGGAGGGCCTGAGACGGACTCCGAAGGCGATGACGTCAGCGAAATTGAGACTAAGGCACTGGACGTGGGCGTCGAAGACTTGGACGTTTCTGATGAGAACGACTTCTTCATGCTGAGCAGTGACGTGGAGACAGGTGGTAACGTTAGCGAGCCATCTAGTACCAATATAAATGAGACTGAAGATAGGGCATCGAGTGCTCCTGATATTTCGCCACATCGAATGCCAGCTGCCAGAGATGAGCGCAGGGCACTTTCAAAGGCGGCAGAAGGTGTAGACCAGACAGGGTCGCCGTCAGAAAAAACGCTGCCAGACAAACTGCGATACTTTCATAGTGCCTTGAACCTACATCCGGTTTCCACGCGAGATGACTTCACCGACACGCGAAGTCGGCCTAGATTTAATTTACGAAACAGAAAAGAAGTCCCTACTGAAATAACGTCTGCTGGAACTGATCGGCACTCTTCCAGAGGTACAGATTCACCAGTGAGACAAAAGGATGACAGTATTGGTAAAAATCGTTCCGGACCCGTTAATACATTTGATGAAAACATTCCAGTATCTATGCGTCATATAATGTATTTAGGTCAAATCAACCCAACCAGTCAGGAAAAGAATCGCAATACCAGATTTAAGAAGGCTAACAGTATGACAGATCTCGACGTGGTAGGTTCACTAGCTCAGCTAGGCAGTGCCTCTAAACAAAGTTTCTCCGTCAAGCCTGACAAAGCATACAGCAGCGTAGTGGAAGGACTTCACAGTGAAACAAACGAACATGTGAAATCCGATAAGAGGGCACCAAGTAGTGTAAATGTAACTTATTCAAACATTAAAGTCGACCAAGTTTCTTCCACAGACACCAGAAGGTCGACTAAGAATACTTCACACACTTTCAACGTGTTTAATGCACACAGAGAAAGTCCCTTCACACTAAAAATCGATGAAATGACGCCATCAAATTCTGCTCGTATCACGAGAAGCAGTACAAAGGTTTTGTCGTTTACATCCATCTTACCTAAGTCGGATTCACGCGGTAAATCAGTTGACATCAGCAAAAAGAGACCAACTAGAGGCGCGCTTGGCACAAAAACTGATAATGATGGTGATATCGCTTCGAAAAACGTAATTAAAAAAGCAGACGATCAACTCATACAAAAATTTACCAGCCTTGATACAAAGCAAGTAGTTAAAAATAATAAAATGAAATCAACAGATAGTCGGCAATCTACAGACAGGAATTCTGAAATTATGACTGGAAAACAGAAAAAATCCACATTTTTAAAAACTTTGGAAAAATCTGGCTATGCAGAAAAACAAATGACCTCGAGTGCAGACGACAAAGAGGACTTAGTGAATATAGACACGAATACTGATTCGGATACGAGGCCGACAAAGGCTATGCGATCAAAACACATTAGTAGACTGAAAAAGAAGCGCGGATCTTTCAATTCTCAACCAATGTATTTAAATCTAAAAGGTTATAAGAGAGGCCAATACTTGCTACGAGTAAGACGTAGGGGAAATTATTCAAATACCCTTATGTCTGATACAAGTTTGCACGGTGAACAAAACATTATGTCGCCTTTGTCAAAGAGGGATAATTCAGCTTTGGAAAATGGGAAAGGTAACGATCGGATTAAATCCCTTTCTACCCATCAATTTAGCCCCATAGGATTGACGCTAAAAGTGATGACGTAATGACGGAACACAGTAACGTAATTGGCCAGCCAGACAGAAAAAGTGTTAGTTTGAGTCGAAAAACGATAACTCCGAACAACCAAACAAACAATAAGCTTGCCGATGAAGATAGAAACTCAGAGACATTTTCAAATGATGTGTCGCCTATGGTGGTGGGGTCATATTCAGATAAACGTGGTTTCTCGTCATATGCTGCTTCTCATGTTCTCTCTCTGGACACACAGCTTAAAAATCATCCATCATCAGATGTGAAGCACTATAAACGGAAATCGTCAGGTTTGATCCATTCCAAGTCGATAGGAAAGGCACACAGATATGGAAGGCTCGAAAATTTAAAATCAAGTCACGTGGAACTTGATACCAGAAGTGAACATCCAACTAGAGTTCAGGAATCTAACAACTATTTTAAAAATATTATTCGTTTTGACACAGAATTGAGCTCAGAAAACTCTCACTCTACAAAAGAGTCTAGCAGCATGACGGATGGATCAATGATTAACCCCACACACGTGACCAGATTTTCAGGGCGCGGTACGCCGACACACAATATGAGCTCATTGCGACAAGATATTGACTCTCTAATGTCGGCTCGAAAATGGATAAAACAGAGCCCCCTTGTGTCCACGAAAAGTCAGCTAAACAACATCCCGATGTTCGTCATCACCGAACCAACGCCCGCCAAACGTCGAGATAACGTCGGGATGAACCACGTGCATCCACCCAGAGACCGACAGTTCACGAGTTTCCCGAATAGTCTCTCAAGCAGGACGAGCTCATACGAAGAGGACCGAGAAATCCAACGGCAAAAGGATCGACCGGATTCCCGTTTTTTCTCGTTAGATCGCGAAGACAGAGATAACTGGAGCGAACCCGAGACACCGTCCAGCGAATACGGAAGGCGAACGCTGAGGGTGTTAGATAGAAAGCATGTCCTGGCTTCGCCCCTGAAGAAACAGGTAGAGACCCGCATATTGTCCAGCGCGCACTTCTTCGGTCACGAATCTTCCGATGATGACGTCAGTTACAACCCTGAGGACTTCACGGATGACAATTACGAGGATGTTGCAGACGACAAACCAGATGTGAGGAAATATCGTTTTAAAATCAACCCATCAGACAGTTGCACTATATTATAAACATTCAAAACATTAAAGGATTAATTTCACCAATTATAAGTTCTAATCAGGGTCAAATTAAATTGACCTTTCCGGAAGCCGCCATAATTGTTTTTATTGCGCTTTTGCGCATCAATATTAAGGTGCTATACGATGAAAAAGGAAAATAACACAACTGGCGGGATTTTTTTTTCAAGTCATTATTAAATAACTTTTAAAAAATAGCAATGCGCTTTCTGTATGATATATATACTGTGTGGTGATACCCCTGTTTAAATTATCTCAACACACGCGAAATCAGCCCGTCTGATAGTAATAAGGAAAAAAATAAATTAAAAATAGAATTAAATGTCTGTGTAGTTTACATAAGCCAGACATTTGTGCATAGTTACCGATCACATACACGTATTACACAATGCAAAATAAAAGTACATTCTCCCAGCTATTCGTTATATAACAAAAATTTAGACCCCCCTTCCCCACAGGCCCGTAGCGTGCGGGGGGGTGGGTGGGGCAGGTGGGCCGCCGCCCCCCTGATTTTTGTCTAGGCCCCCTGCTTATTCGTTCTACTTAGTAAAATGTATTACCTGCCCCCCCCGCTATTGCCCGGCCCCTGCTGTAAAATGCCTGGCCCCTCCTGTAAAATGCCTGGCCCCTCCTGTAAAATGCCTGGCCCCTCCTGTAAAATGCCTGGCCCCTCCTGTAGAATTTTCACGCTACGGGGCTGTCCCCCCCATCTCCCACCTTATATATCACAATTTGAATATTTTCATTTACAATATTGTCGCACCCATATATCTATGGTCGCACCTAAATATTGATACACAATAGCGCAATGACAACAAATATGTCGGCATTAGGAAATGTCAATTTTAACTGACGATGTACTTTCTGTCTAATTTGTTATTAATTATTTCCCGGTCCTATACATGTAGCCAGGGGGGCCCGGTTTAGACTTGATAAGGCCCAAGATATATGGAGCCCTTTATAAGTCCAAATATTATATGCCAGTGCCAAATATTTAAGTATATATGACGATCGCTCACTTGGACAATTATTGCCCCCCCCCGCCACTAAAGAAAGTGGGTGCCCTAAGCTCAGTGCCGTAGAGAGCTTAACTCGTGCTCGGGGCACAATACCCTTATACAGTGGCGCAACCAGCAAAAAATGCTGGGGGGGGGCTCACATATAGGAAAAAATGCTGGGGGGGGGGCTCACATATAAAAAAAAACGACAGTTTATATAGTAAAATATGTATGATGATTTGGTTGGGGGGGGGCGCTCAAGCCCCTCCCTGTCCCCCCTCCCCCGGTTGCGCCACTGCCCTTATAATGCCTTTTTAGCACCCCCCCCATTCGAAAACCATATAATATTATATGTAAAAATTATACAATTTGGCGCCCCTTTGTGAGTAGCGCCCGGGGCATGATGCCCCCATGCCCACCCCTCACTACGCCTCTGCCTAAACTAAAGCATGGTTAGCGTATATGTATTTACTTGGTCCAGATCAAGGGTGGGCAAACGTTTTTTTTTTTATAGTCGCGGGCCACGTGAGCTCGTAAATTTGACAGATGGGCCGGACCAAGTTCAATTGGATGGAGTGTTGACATACACTAAACTAAGTTGAAAGCTAAACACTATAGTATCATAGGCCAGTGCTACCTGTGATTCACGTTTAACACGAGTGTCGGGCCGGAATAAAACGGTCCCGCGGGCCGTAATTAGTCCGTGGCTGATCTAGCTCACTCAACGTATAGAAATAGACGTGGGCTTGCAAACCGCAATATATGTTTGCTAGAGCACTCCCCTTCCCCCCCCCTCCCACCACCATTACCATGTTTAAGCAGAATAACTTACACTGATCAATGTTCCTTCTAATTTTCCGAACGGTGCGAGTGCGGCAAAAGATATTGGATGTGTGGAACTTTTTGTTGGAAGGAAATGTAAGATTCTTTGCCCAGGGGCGGCCATGACAATAGTATTAAACTTACAAGTGTTGGTTATTTATCGTACCGAACAAATTCTATCGCCGAGGTCCTACCCCCCACCCCACCCCCACCCTTAGGCGATTTACACCGTTTGATCATAAGTCCCCCCCTTAACACCCCCACTTTTTTTTTTCCTGCAAGGCAATGCCACCTATTACCAAAGTCACCTTTTCAGCTGTACTCATCGCCTTATTCCGTGCTAGCCACCCACTCCCCATATTTCAGAAACGCCCACTGTGGATATTGATAATTGTTAATATTATTGATGAAAATGACACTTTATTGTAATATTGATTGTAAAAAAAACTAACTTTTTTTCTTAATTAATTTAAAACGAACGAGCTGTCAATTATATTAAAAAAAAACAAAACAAAAAAAACAAAACAAACAACCATTTATTATTTTACTATTATTAATATTTTTGTTAAAACAAGAAATAGTTTTTATAGTGATGTAAAACAAAATGGGCCAAATACTTTTGTATTTTCGTAGTGTTACATGTAAACTTCTTTGTAGTCATGTAATAGCCTAAAAGACAATCTATTATTTATTTTTTTATTAAAACAGTAGTAACAGTATTGCAAAAAAAAAAAAAAGACACATTAAACTTGTACAGTTCATCAGGGTCGCCTCAACTCATGGGCTCACCCAGACATTAACCCGGACCCCCCTCCCCCCCCCGCCCTATCATGAGTATTAATTATGAAACAAAATTATTTGTAGCTCTTTATTAGATAAAATAAGAAAGAAACCTGTTCAATGTAAAGTATGTGTAAAAATGTAATAATTTGTATTGTTGTGAATAAAAGTGTATATTAGTGTTGTAAAATTACCAGTAATTACACGCGTACAATAACAGCTTTATTCTTTCCATAGAGAGGAAAACAAAACTTACGTCAGTAAAAAATAAAAACAATTGTTTGGGAAAAAAATATAAAAAACTGGCCATATAATCTTCAATAATAACATGCTTACAGATCGGGTTCGCATAATGTGTTGTCAAGAGACGCTATTTATAGATCAAACCACATTGTAACAAAATTGCCCTGATGAGACAGACATTTCTTTCCCTTTGTCATTTGAGCTCCAGCAATGCGTAAATTGTTGTGTACAACGCACTCACGCGGGTCTAGACCAATCGTGGGGCAAACTACGTCCCGCGGGCCACGTACGGTCCGTCAGCCTGTTTAATCCGGCGGGCGCTTTTCTTTTTTCAGCTCATTCACACATATAACGTTTGCATTCAATCTACATCATCTAATACATAATCGGCTAGCCTGGCGTACGTTCGCGTGCGTACGTGTGTATAATTTTTAAAGATGGTCAAAGGGATACAACTCAATTATAAGGAGTCACTCGCCGGTCCATGTACCGGGCCTATGATCTAGTTTCCCAATAATGCACTCCACCCTTCTGCTCTTGGCCCGAACCATCTCTCAAATCTGTTTGAAAAAGTTTGCCCCACCATGTCATAGATACCGGCAGCAGTTTTAATTTTTGTTCTTGACGTCTTGACTTAATTGTCAGCAGTGGCGTAGGGAAGGGTGATGCGGGTGGTACGGCCGCACAGGGTGCCGGACTAAGACGGGGCGCCGTGAGAGCGCAGTTAAATGTTTTTGCACTTAATAGATTGGGAGGAGGGCGCTGAAAGTATAACTGGTACAATAGCTCAGGGGGCGCAACCAGTATGTTGAAGTTGGTAGGGTCCAAAATATTAGGGAAGATGAAAATCGGTATGTCTGCTGCCCCCCCCCCCCCAAATTTTGGTATGGTCGAAAACCAGTGGCTTGATTTTTTGGTATTGTCCGGAACCGCACTACCCGTACATGGGTTGCGCCCATGCAATAGCTAGCTACTGCTCTAACTGTCAGGTAATCCAATGCACAATATAAAGAAAAATAATGTAGGCCTACACTAGTATTGAAATGAAGTTTATACATCTAGTTTTATACAATAGGTTTTGATATTATTTAGACCAATGGTTCCCGATGCTAGATTTTCTCTGCAAGAATTTTCATTAGGTACCAAACCCAAATTGCATTGGTTTTTTTTAAAGTAGCCTACACGCAGGCATGCCCAGAGGGGGGGGGCGGGCAGGCGGGGGTCATTGCCAGGGGGCCCGCATCTGTAAGGGGGCCCGGCCGCACCGACCATGTCAATTTTTTCACGATTCATTGTTTATTAAGGGGCCCGCAATGATGTCCTGCCCTGGGGCCCGTGTTGGCTCTCGGCGCCCCTGCCTACACGTATTGTGTTTAAGTTACTCAGTACCAATTTATTAGTTTTTTTTTTAAAATTATTTGATTAATACTTATTTACCATGTGAAGGTCCATAATAATACAACCTTAGAACCACTGTTGTAGAGAGAGAGAGAGAGAGAGAGAGAGAGAGAGAGAGAGAGAGAGAGAGAGAGAGACTGTACTCATTGCATTTAGACCAAGTTTATTCTTTATTACACCTAACCAATAGAATATTCAATTAAACATTTTTTTTTCTTAGAAATGCTTTTTGTTTTTTTAATTTATTTTTTATTGATTAGTTATCCAGTGGCGTCACTATGGTTGGTTTCACCTAATGCTGAAAACTCAAGGTGTCACCCCTATGTTGTGGTCATATGGTGTCACCGTCACCGCATCCCCCCTTGAACCTCCACCCCTCTTGATCTCAACTATGCTACATTGCTATTCTCGAACTCGAAAACAATATTTCATACACCACAGCAGCATCAAAGTAATGGTAGTTTAGGCTATGTGGACGCATAGAGCGCCGAAAAAGGGAGGGGCATCCTCTAGCGTTGTTTAATGTCGTTGACTTTTTCAAATTTGGAGGAGGGTTCCAAGCAAAAAAAAAAAGATCGCACAATAGATAGCCTCGGCTCTGCCCAAGATCGACATCATGCATAATTCGTTCATAAAAGCATATACATGCACATTAGGGTTATGACTTTTTTGTAACCTCATATTTACATGGCAAGAAAAGGTGACTTTTAATGAGTGTATTATGACACAAATAACCTTTTCTAAAAATATTTGAAAAACCTTCCACACCAAACCATAAAACGAATATTATATATTAATATATATAACACAACACTGTAATGGAAATTTACATAAGAACAACAAGTGCAATGCATGTAAGAATGAGTATAGAGATGTCCAATATATGAAATGATAATAAAGGACAGCATAGGAAACATAAATTAAGTTTTATGCTTCATCATTAGTGAGAATAAAACAATTAATAGTGTCTTTGAAGTCTCACAACGTGGAACAATATTTTGCATTATTTGTATAGCTCTTTCTGCATAGCAGTTACTTCGTTCTATACCAGGTATTGCTTAATCTTCACAGACCCAGTGCCTCAAGAAGCATCTTTTTGCTTCAGTGTATCTATGCAAAGCAGGTGCTAAAATCTCTTTTCTATTTTCCAGTCCCTTTGATCTGAAAACCATACTTCAGACCATGCATGTCCTCGCTATGAAAGTACACACAAGTTAAAATTTCTCGTTTCTATTTTCCGGAATGCCAGAAGTGCTAGTATTGCACTTGAATTCCAACGAGCATTACTTAAAGTCGTCAGTCTCTGGAAGTGAATTACTGGAAAGTTTTTATTTCATTCGTAATAGTGAAATACTTGCGTCAAATGATGTAAGAACTTCATGTCGTTGTTCCATCCTTTGTTTTCTCTCATGATTTCTGAACTACTATTTTGAGAATCAAGTGACTCTTTAAGTGACTCGTAATTTGCGCTAATTCCAGCAACAAATGGATAAGAAATGTTTGGATTAGACGTTTCCCTGCCGAAAACAGAATCAATAGCATGCTTGAGTACTGGAAGCCTATGTACTGAGGGATTTGTCCACTGTTCTGTTGACAGTAATTTTGCAGCTTGCGTACCACACCATTTTTGCTGCCAGAATTTGTATTCCTTGTATCGCCAATAATTTCTCGAATACATGAATAGAGTTCGAATTCAGCTAGAACAGCACTATTCGCTGTAAATATTGTCTCTGCTTTTCCATTCGTCAGAGACATTATGGCTAATCGAATTTCTTTTTCAACGTTTTTCAGTAAAACAACTTGTTTTTCTACTTCTATTCTTTTTCTGTCAAAATGTATGCACCATTCAAAATTTTGTAAGCTGTATTTAAACTGCAACTTCAACAATTCTGCTTCTTTATAGGTTGCCTTATACACTCCAGACTGCGAAGGAGCTTCAATATTGGTAGAGTGTTCAGTTAATATTTTTAAAACTTTACAAGCTTTATTTGTTGACAAATTTGCTTTCCTACAAAATTAATTACAAGCAGACGATTAAACTTGAATAAAATTGAAATAGAAGAATACTATATTCTTAAATCAACCGAGCAGACTTTCCAAATTCCAAGCAGACCTTTCGTAACAATTACCAAACAAAGGTTCATAAGATTTGACCATTTTTTTGGTAAAGTTGCAGTAGACGCATAATACATTCAAACAGTGCACTTTAAATTTAAAATAAACTTTTTTTATTTATTTTATTTCAGACATGGAGGTAAAAAATACCCTATAAAGTTCCTGGATGTAATTAATGTAATTAAATATTTGTTATTGCGCAATCCACCAAAGAAGTAATTTTATTGAAAAATGCTTCTTATCTGTAAACACAAGATGGCGTTGGTGGGGACGGTTTTTTTGAGTGAAAAATAAATTAATATTATTTTCATATTTTGTTCACAATTGTTCATTAAAAAATGCCATGTAAAATAAGATTCTGAAAAAAAATGTAAAAAGTACTAACCCTAATGCACATACAAAATTCTATATATCATTTTATTTAACAACGTTCTACAAAGTACCATTATATGCAGGGCCCCGGGTTTAGTCTGATTGCTTCTAATTGGGCCCCGCGCTTGGCAGGGACCCCGCAATTAAAACATAGTTTTTATTGTAAAAAAAATAGAAGAGGTACCTCGCAAGGAGCCGTTAAATTGGGCCCCGCAATTCGGCCCTGATTATATGTAAAGGAAAGCGCTCATTGAACCGTATGTAAGAGTTTAAATATTGTATCTATGAAGCGATGGGAGTATGTTGTTGTTCCTTACACAAACAATGCAGGTCGATGGTAATAAGAAATTAATTAAAAAAAAACATCCGTGTCTTCAAACCTCTTATTTTCCATATCAGTGTGACAAAATTTATTATTCAACCACTTACATCACCCACAATCAGTGGCGCAACCAGCAAAAAATGCTGGGGGGGGGGAGGGGCTCACACATTGAAAAAAGACAGTTTGACAGTCTCTTTAGTAACTTTATATAGTAAAATATGTATTGATGGTTTGGTCGGGGGGGCTCAAGCCCCCCTGTCCCCCTGGTTGCGCCACTGCCCACAATGATGAAACTACACAATGTAGGCCTATATATATATATATATATATATATATATATATATATATATATATATATATTAGAGCTGCTGTTCGATTAAAAAAATTGATCGAAATTAACGCATGATTAAAAATTTTAATCGCAAATTTACCCACATTTTAATCGACACAATATAATACAATTGTTTGTATTTAAACTAATATGTCATAATATCAAAGCATAACATTGGCATAATAAACAAGTCATTTAAATTTACGAAAGAGGTTTAATGAATTACAACATATTTATTAAGCATTAGCATATATGTCTATTGAATTAGTTATTGAGACCAGTTTATTGACATGTATCAATCACGTCAATGATGCGAATTGTTTTCTTTTTATTTAACAACAATGTCTAACCTTTTTTTCGTACCACACTTTCTGAACTAATGACGTATGTCAACCCCTCTTCCCTCCCTCCGTGTCATATTTTGCTTCACTTCGCCCACACGTAAGTCTGTTTACCCTACCCTCCATTTCCCATTCCAAAAAAAAAAAAAATACACACGTCATTTATATCTCAAATGTAACTTTTCTTTCATAAAATAATAGTATAACCAGAAAGTTGTCGCTCACTTTTTATTAACGCGTTTTTTTTCTTAATCCCCCCCCCCCTTTCCCCTTTCCCCACCAAGTCACATTTTTAACAGACTCTCACTCTCCACTTAAAGATGTCCCAAAGACATGTTGACACCGGTTCCATTGTTTCAAACTAGGAGCTCGAGTCAGAAATGACAACCACAGTCACCGAGTTGAAGGACATATTTACTTTTGATCATCTTTGGAAGTTTTTGCTTTGCGTTTCAATGTATATAACTGTTACTCTTATATTCTTTCATTCATTTACTTTCATACTAGAAACTATTTATTCAATGTTTTAGTGAACAACAGAAAAGAAAATTTTATTTTTTTATATGTCTGTCAGTTAAATTAATAAAAAAGTATCTTGTAAAATGACACTCTTTAATGTTACCGTTTCAAACGTTCAAAGCAAAATTTTGATAGATCAGCTTTCATTTTTAATTTCCTGTTGTTCTTATTATTGTCAACATTAAAAGAAATTCTTTCTTTCGTTTCATTTTGGTTATAGCAACAGTTGTATCCAGAGTGTTCGCCGGTCTAACTCTTAAAGAAAAATCTATTGATGTTTTTATTGCGCTGTATACAAAGCACAAGCGAAAATATGCCTTTCTTTCCATCATATCGACACCGCTAGTTTCAGAACTTTAATTAATATAAAATATTAAATTTAGCTCAGTATCACAATAATTCTGAAAAATATATACACTGTCTCGTGTACTGATGTTTGCAAAGCATAGTCTAGAGACTCTAGACCATGTCTAGACATTGATTTGAAGTATCATGAAACTGTTAGTGCAGCTGATGCAAGACGCTGTATTTTCAAATGCGATAAAAAATTGGGCGCAAAAGAATGGTGATACAAAATTTCTAACATCTCGTTATTTTGACCTAATTATAACGGAGTTCGCCAAACACTTGTCGCAGAGGCGTAGCTAGGAGGGTAGGCGGGCGGGGGGTACATATGTCCCCGGGCGCCGAGGTTCAGGGGCGCCAAATGGTATATTTTTTATATAATCTTATATGGTTTTCGAATGGGGGGGCGCAAAAAAAAGTATTAAAAAGGTAAAATGCCCCGGGCGCAAGTTGCATTGCCCCCATCGCTACGCCTCTGACTTGTCGTTCTTTTACCTCCACCAGTACACTACAGTACCTCCACCTATACACTACAGTATATAATGTAAACTAGTGAATGAAACTTTTTTTCTTTTTTCGACCGGGGAAGGGAGCAGGAGGTTCACTTGTCCAAGGGCTATATAACAAAACATCGTCATTTCATATTACAATTGGGGCTTTTGTCGACGTACCTGGGGGTGAGGGTGTGTGGAAATTATGACAGAGTGGGTGTGGTAGATCTACTTAATAAGTGAACGTACATTAACCAAATTGTTGCGTGAAATTCCGTTATTTATCGATTCGGTGAACTTTCAGCATTTTGGTCAAATTAACGCATTTAATTGTTGCGTTAAAAATTTTAATCGCAAATTTTTTTTGACGCGTTAATCGCAAATTAACGCAGTTCAATCAGCAGACCTAATATATATATATATATATATATATATATATATGGTCGTTACATAATGCCTGTAGGGGCGGGAAGGGGTTGCAATGATAAGCAGCCCCGTAGCGTGAACATTCTACAGCAGGGGCCAGGCAATAGCGGGGGGGGGGGGCAGGTAATACATTTTACTAAGTAGAACAAATGAGCAGGGGGGGCCAGACTAAACGCAGGGTCCCGGCCCCCTGCCCCCCCTCGCACGCTACGGGCCTGATGATAAGGAATAATAAAAGAGCGTTAAAGTGTATGGACCTACAGTACCGTAGCCAGGATTTTTTTTGGGGGGGGGGGCGGGGGGGGGAGAGCTGTTTTAAGTTTTTAAAGGCAAATTTTTGTCAATTTTTAATGGGTTACTATTAGCAATAAAATTTTTATTTATTTGGGGGGAGGGTACCGCGCCCCTCCCCCCCCCCCGGCTACGGCCTTGTGGACCTATATATCCTTTGGATAATGCTGCACATTCAAATAATGCCAAATATCAACCTTTTTTAAAATGTAAAAAAATAAGTAAAAGAAAATTGTCGTGGCCACATAGTAAAGTCGTGGTTAGCTACTTTGGCATCTGTGTTCGAAAACGGTTACCTATATGATACACAATACACAGACATTGATCAATTATATAACCCTACCATTATATCGAATGAGCATTGTAAGTTAAAACATGGTTAAATCATGAAATTAGAAATATACATAAAATAGACTTGTTAACTCAGTAATAAAAGATTGCTAATTATCATGATTGTCATTTACTTATTTACCTTGCACCCTGTTAAAAAAAAAAGGAAAAATGCGAATGCAATTTATCCATTCTGTATACTTCCGTTTTTAATTTGTTATGCTTTTATATGTTTATGTTTTTAACTGGGGGAATTAGATTTATCAAGGTATTACTGTTAAAGTTAGCTGAAAATTGTTAGTTGTAACATTTATTTGAGAATGTTGGAAATCCAAAATTGAAATATAGGTCAATATATATGCTAGCATTAATAAAAAATAATCTGAAAATTTAATTTAGTATAATTTATTCAAACAGTGTAGTGAAACATTCTTGTTTACTTCTCCCTCACTAGTCTAGTACATGCCATGATTTGTTGACGATTCTACAGATAGTAATATTTAATAACCTTCTTTCCCCTGCCGGGTGATGACATTTCTGTACAGCTGTAATTATTGGCAATGTGCCATATTTTCTAGCTGTTAGTTTTTGCCTATTATGGCATATTTACAGGGCTTCAATGCACACACAATTTTTTGGTTAATAATTCTTGTTAGTTGTTAGTGATTACATTTAAAGTTATGTTTTATCTTACAAGCTAGTTATTTAGTTATTTTCTTTTTCTCCTCATTTATTTAAACAAAAGGCAAGAGAAGCTGCCAGACTTGACCCTTGCCTCCTGCTCCCGCGATTTATAATATTTGGTGTAAGACTGAATAGTTGATTATGATACAATTTCAATATCTGCAGTGATTAAAATTAATTTTTTTAGATAATGGTGATTAGAATGCCTGATCTCTTCCTTTTTTTTTTGATGTGAGACTTAAGGCTTGTTTCCGACTGGATCACATGTTGTCTTCGCAGTTTTTATTGTGTGGGTTGAGGGAATACACAATACAACACATCAGACCTTATGAGACTTAAGATTGTAACTTAGGCCAATGCTCTCAGTGACAGCACTTGAGGAGTGCCCTACAAATGCAGATGCTTTTTTCACTTAGCTGCGCATTTTATACTTATTAGCTCCTAGGTCCTCTTATTGTTACACCCGATATAAAGACAAGATACTGTTATCATAGGACTTATCCAATCTTTAATCTGGTTATAATAATTACCATTAATGCTTTTGTAGTGTGAAAGATAAAGTATGAAAAATTCCAACTTGATTAATTCATCCACAGAGAAAAACATACAATTTTTTTTTTTTTTTTTAAATCCTCTCTTTTGAAAAGTGTTGAAATAGAAAGATTTATTTATTCATGTGGTCATTAAGGATTTAAATCATTGGTTTTCTTACTTGCTTAAAAAATAATTTGTATACATTTTTCAGACTGATGCCCAATGATGAGCACCAGTGTTAACAACTCGTAGTTTTGGAAGGGTGAAAAAAAGCCACCTGAATATGTTTCGCTCACGAGCTAATGACAAGGACAGGGGAGCAGATGCTGGTGTTAACAGGGAAGTCAGTGTCCCTTTGGTTAAAACTCAAGATGGAAAAGAATTTGATCCAAAGGTAACTTTAAATTTGAATATTTCTTAATTTCTGTCATATTAAATTATTTTTGTGATTTATTTGTCGGTGACAGGGGTGCTCACGATAATTTTTTTTTTTTAAAAGAAAAATTAGTGCCTGATTTAAACAATATTTAGTACATGCTTTATAAAATAATACAGACATTTTATAAAACTAGTTACATAATTTTTTATTGAGCATTATTTTAACTTAGTGTATTTTTTTTAATGCAGTATGTGCATCCCAGCTTATAACATTTAATGGTTTAATGAAAACTGTCAGTGGCTAAATTTTACTGACTTAAAAGACCTGAAAAATACTGTGGTTATCAATGGTGCAGCTCTTTAAGGCATAATGAAATAAAAAAGCAGGTGGCTTCAACCTCATATATGGCCATCTCTGTTATGTGGTAGGCCCATAGATTTAAAGAAGAAACTATAAGGATCAAAACAAAAGTATTCTTAGCTAATAATTTTGATGTCTTTGAGTTTTTTTTTTTTTTTTTTTTTTTTTGAGATAAAAAATTGAGATATTTCAGGTTTGATGTATGCATTTATTTTAAGAGGTTTTTTTTTTTTAATTTATATCTTGGTAATAAGAAGATGGGTGATTGAAACAGTTTCCATTTTTTTTGTGTGTAAAAGTAAATATTCCTTTATATAGCCTTTATAGGTCATTTGGGGCAGACCAGGTAGAATTCACCTGTTTCTATAGCCATGGTATTCTATAGGACTCTGTGGCTAGCATAATGCACAGCAGCCTTTATTTTCCTTGAGAGATTTCAAGGATTTTGAGACATCAAATTTAGCATTTAGTCTGACTGGGGTTTGAACCAGGTAGGTTTACCTCAGCAGCCTGGCGTTCTTTCCTCAAGGGACAGATGATCATGTGGTAGTGTGATTGGGTGTCAATATGAGTGATCTGGCCTTAAGCCTTGTTGAATGCTCAGGATTTTTATCTGGTCTACACTAGAGTCTCAAAGTCCATCCTGTTTAGAAATAGGAGTGTCAGTTTGGGGAAGTAAATTTGGTGCTAGTTCTCTTGGTATGTTGTGGCAATGGAAATATGAACACTACTTTATCTGCTCAAATGGTCATTAATGTTTTCTAAAGCGAATTATTCTTTCTTCTTGGTTGATTATGTTGTTAATTTTTATTTCTGTTGAGTTACGATTAAATAAGACTGCTGTTAATATCTTATGGAAACCTGTAATTTAATTTGAGTGTAATCATTTTTAATTAAACAATAGAATTTACATTAATGTGTCAAACTTTCCTGGATCTAGGTCAAAAGAAAAATCACAATTTTGAAAAAAATTTGATAACATTCTACAATGTGATTTACCACTGAAATATTTTAAAGGATATTTACATTTTTATCGTGTATTTAAAATAAAAAAACATTTCCCAGAGGTCAGTCAAGTTTAAATTTGCTTCATCACAATGTTTTTATTGGGATAAACCGATTTTTTTTTTTTCAATACCTTTCTTAAAGCGCAAGTCTTCCAACAATAGTTCACTGGCTAGTGGGATCGAACCAGATCCGGAAGAGGTATCAATTTATTTTGATGTGTAATCAGTTAGCCAGCCCTTGCGTTATTTTGACCAATGCACTTTTTTTTATATTTTTCAATAACTGTTTTTTTCTGAATTCATCAGTGTCGTGTTTTCACAAATTTTGGAAAAATTTTTTTCTAGCCTCAAGTTTTTTTCCCCATTCTTGAATTTTTTATTTTTTTAATTTCTATCTCACTCGTCTGTAGTGGAAGTATATAAATTAACAACTAGTTATGTTAGCTTCAGTTTGTTTATCTTTTTTAACATTATTGTTATGTTAATACTATTTTTTGCATAGTCCTTGTTGTTGTTCATTTTTATATTAGCCTCATAAATTTTGGTATTGAGTATTTTTGAATGAATATTTATTTTAAAGCATCTTTTAAGCTAATTCTTGTATATTGGGTTTATTTTACTTTTTTGCATATATTTAACATATATTTTATTTTGTAGTCCTGAAGATTATATTATAGTCATTATCTTCATTTTATACTGTTTAACATATTGGTGACCTTGTTTTTTTTATCTAGTCTCCATGTTAGTAAAATTACGTTATTTTGTGGCCTTTTTAGAGCATTTTCGAAAAAAAATGCTCTATTGTCCCCGTTTTGTCTGTCTGTCTGTCCGTCATCACCCTAGATCTCAACAACCATAAGTCCTAGACCCATGATGTATATATCATTTTGTAGGTCTTGGCCTGCCAAGAAATGACTTTTTTCCATTTCGCGATCTGACCTCTCAGGGCCGTAAAAGGGGCCTTAGTACCGTTTTTTACTATATAAGCTATATTAATAAAGGAGCGCTATATCTCAGCAACTATAAGTCTTAGACCCATGATGTATATATCATTTTGTAGGTCTTGGCCTGCCATGTGTACATCAAAAGTTCATTTCGCGATAGGACCTCTGAGGGCCGGGCTTCAGGGCTCATAAGGGACTTATATATCATATATACACCTTGTACGTTCAATAGCCCGTTCATTTGGTGCGAAATACTGCAACACGTAGTTTCACCAAGATTTATTAAGAAACTCATCAAATGAAATAGTAAGCTTGTATTCTGAGTTTAATTGAAAGTATCAGAGCTATGCAACAATTGACGGAGCTTTCGGACGATCAAATGACTATAATTTCGAATGTTTTCAATTATGAGTCCTATTTCAGTAACCACAAACCACTTGTAGTTAGATTTAAGAGAAAATAATTTTTTTTCAAATATAAAGAAACGTCTTTATAAATTTTTTTTTACAGATATATGCATTACACAATTGAATTTATAAACATTTCCAAAATTTACAAATATTTACTGAAAGATAGCATACGTACTGATACATAACATGAAAATGCGCTAACACGTCCTGTGTCCAGAATGGAACAGGCTTAATTGCTTGTTTTTGTTAATCACCTATCATACATAACTCAATAATATAGTGTTCTGATTGAAACACAGGGCCGCAACTCATGTTACTCGAGGTTAACATTTGCACCACTAGGACTACGTTTTTATTTTCATCATCCACAGTTGCTGGCCTTTTTTTTTTTAATATTGTCTTTTTAGTTGTTTTTTTTTTTGCAATCCTGTTACTCTTTGTTGTTCTTGTTGCAGTGTTAGCTCAGAATACATGTCTACACGCCAATTGGCAAATTAAATTTCCTATGATCTGTGCACTGTGATCTGTTTTTCTCTGGCTCACAAAATGTTTTTTTTTTGGACCTGTGCCTATCGTGTCAAGGTCACAATTGACCAACGTCTGTATTTCAGTCCCATGTTACACAATGTCTGTATCTGTCCATCTCTTCTCAAACTGCGCCTCTCTCTCTCTCTATCTCCAGCACAACTATTCTCCCCTCCCTTACACCCCCCTCCCCCCCACACACACTCCCATTGCCGCATCAGAAAGAAACATTTTCGAGTAGTTTATGTTTTGCAATCTTTCATGCTGTCAGTATTAGTTTGGGAATATCCGTTTGCTATTAAACAGGAAGTCGTGGAGAGGCGGCGGCTCCGTGCCAGAACGAGACCGACTTTTATATTATTATTGTTATCCCCGGCTTATTAACATTGGGCTATCTGATCGAATGTCTTCGGAATTCATCAAAGATTCTCAAATTGTGGGGAATTATTGGCTTAAAAAAAAGAGTTGTAGTTGTGCTCTGCACACAGTAAACATACTTCACCTGGAATAAGATAGACATCCAAATTATACATGCACTCCTGTATTTTTATGGGAAGTCTTGGGGGCTAAAAAAAAAGAAAGGTCTTTCAACACATATTATGTAGTCCTACTGAGATAAAAATGTCTAAACATTCACCACTCAAAAAGTGCCATTTTCTTCTTATAGTTAAAGATATTTTTGGGGGGAGGGGAGTAATGATAGACCAGGCGCAGTTTTGGGGCCCGATGTATCATTACGTATATCTACCATTTGTCTGTCTGTCTTTTATTAAGGACACAGCCAAGTAGGCGGCCGCCACAGGTTTATAAAATGGCTTAAGTTTTTTTGGGGGGGGGGGGGGGGGAGGTTTGAGACTGGGATCCTTACATGCATTTTGGGCTCCAATCACCAAAGAATCTCTCTCTCTCGCTCTCTCTCTCTCTCTCTCTCTCTCTCTCTCTCTCTATATATATATATATATATATATATATATATATATATATATATATATACTAGTTGCAAGTACCCGGCTTTGCCCGGGTTTAAAATAAGTTTTTTGTTTACCTTTTGTTTTCTCCCTACCCCCTCCTCTCCCTTTCTCTCTCTCCCCCTCTCTCCCTTTCTCTTTCCTTCCCTCCCTTTATCCCTCCATCTACTTCCCTCCCTAACTCTCCCATCTCCCTCTCTCTCCCTATCTCCCTCCCTCCTCTCACCCCCATCCCCCCTCTCTCCACCTTCCTCCATTCCTCATCCCCCTCTCTCCCTCCCTGCCCCCTCTATCTCTTTATCTCTCACTCCCTCCCATTTCTTCCATCCTCTCTCTCCCTCTCTCCTTCCCTCCCCCTTTCTCTCCCTCCCTACCCCCTCTCTCCCTCTCTCCTTTCTCTCTCCCGTCTCCCTCTCTCCCCCTCTCTCTCCCTCCCCCTCCCTCATTTCCCCTCTCTCTTTATCTCTCTCCCTCCCTCTTTCTTTATCTCTCTCTCCCTCCCTCTTTCTTTATCTCTCTCCCTCCCTCCCCTCTATCTCCCCCTTCTTTTCTCTTTCCTTCCCTCCCTTTCTCCCTCCCCCTCTCTCCAACCCTCCCTCTCCCTTTATCTACCTTCCTACCACCTCCCTCCCTTTCCCTCCCCCTTCTCTGCCCTCCCTGCCCCCTCCTTCCCTCTCCCTCCCTGCCCCCCTCTCTCTTTATCTCTCCCCCCCTCCCTCTCTATGTACAATTAAACGTCAAATTACGCTTCTTAAATAAACAGAAAACCTTATTTTACTCCCGGGCAAAGCCGGGTATTTGCAGCGTGAAAAAAAAACAACTACAATATTTTTTTTTTTTTTCCGTCCCTAACCCTTTATTCTCCGTCCGTTCAATTACACATTCACTTGGTGCGCGAATACAGGGAATTCCCTGTGCATTGAATAGTAAAATACTAAAAATATTAATTACAATTAAACTACCCATTGAGATTGTATTAATAATGTTAATAATGTCACAGAAACATTTTAATTAACGTATTTCGGTTTATTAAAGTGCACCTTTAATTTTAATCTTCCGAATACATAAAACGATAGGTAAATAGATATGACTATTGATTTCATCATGTTTAGAATTGGAGTTTCCGGGAGTTACCCCTCTTTTAAAAATGTGTCATAGGGAAATGACGTCACAGAGGAATTTTATCTATGGCGCCGTCGAGATTACTTTAATATAGTAAAATACTAAAATAATTAATTACAATTAAACTACCCATCGAGATGAAACGAAACCTGTCCTATAACCTTTCCCATGTAATTATGTGTATGTGTAACAAATTTCACGTTATTTGGTTTTCTGGATCTTGAGTTATAAGGGAACAGACAGACAACAAATGCGTCTTATAAGTATATACATATATATATCGCACTTGTTAGAAGACCAGATAAACCATTATATTAGGGTATAAGGAACATGACATATATAATTTTTTTTTTTCAGAATTTTTTTTTTCAGGATTAGGGTTAGGGATAGGGATAGGGTTAGGGATAGGGTTAGGGATAGAGATAGATATCGATTTGCGCGAAAATCCCCGGAAAATTAGTAACGGGTCGCCCGTACATATGCTAGTAGTCGACCTTCTAGAGGGTCTCGTAACAAGTGCCTATATATATATATATATATATATATATATATATATACTAGTTGCAAGTAGCCGGCTTTGCCCGGGTTTAAAATAAGGTTTTCTGTTTACCTTTTGTTTTCTCCCTCCCCCCTCTCTCCCTCCCTCCCTCTCCCTCTTTACCCCTCTCTCCCTTTCTCTTTCCCTCTCTTCCTTTCTCCCTCCCTCCCTCTCCTTCCCTCTCTAACTTTCCCATCTCCCTCTCTCTCCCTATCTCCCTCCCCCTCTCTCCCTCCCTGCCCCCTCTCTCTCTTTATCTCTCACTCCCTCCTATTCTCTCTCCCTCCCTACCCCTCTCTGCCTCCTTTCTCCCTCCATTTCTCTCCCTCCTTCTCTCCCCCTCTTCCTCCCTCCCCCCTCTCTCCTTTTCCCTCCCTCCCTTTCTCCCTCCCTCCCCCTCTCCCATCTCACTCTCTCCCCATTCATCCCTCCCTCATTCCCTCTCTCTCCCTCCCTGCCCACTCACTCTTTCTCTCTCCCTCTCTCCCACCCTCTCTTTCCCTCCCTCCCCCTCCCTTCTTTTCTCTCTCCCTCTCCCCCTGCTCACTCTCCCATCTCCCTCTCTCCCCCTCCTTCTCTCTCCCCCTGTCCACCTCCCTCCCTCCTTTCCTCTCTCTCTCCCCCTGCCCCCCCCTCTCTCTCTTTATCTCTCTCTCCCTCCCTCACTCTCTCTCTCTCTCTCTCTCTCTATATATATATATATATATATATATATATATATATATATATATATATATATAAATGCCTCTTATAAGTATATATATATATATATATATATATATATATATATATACTTATAAGACGCATTCGTTGTCTGTCTGTCTGTCTGTTCCCTTATAACTCAAGATCCAGACAAACAAATAACGTGAAATTTGTTACACATACACATAATTACATGGGGAAGGTTATAGGACAGGTTTCGTTTCATCTCGATGGGTAGTTTAATTGTAGGGAGGGAGAGAGAGGGTGGGAGAGAGGGAGGGAGAGAGATAAAGAGTGAGGGGGGCAGAGAGGGAATGAGGGAGGGAGGAACGGGGAGAGAGGTGGAAAGGGGAGAGAGGGAGAGGATGGGAGAAATAGGAGGAAGAGATAAAGAGAAAGAGGGGGCAGGGAGGGAGAGAGAGGGAAGGAGGAGGGAGGAGGATTGACGGGGGGGGGGAGAAGGAGGGGGAGAGGGGAGAGAGGGAGGGAGAAAGGGAGAGAGGGGATGGAGGGAGAGAGAGAGTAAGGGAGAGATTGGGTAGGGAGAAAACAGAAGGTAAACAGAAAACCTTATTTTAAACCCGGGCAAAGCCGGGTACTTGCAACTAGTATATATATATATATATATATATATATATATATATATATATATATATATATATACTTATAAGACGCATTATTTGTCTGTCTGTCTGTCTGTCTGTTCCCTTATAACTCAAGATCCAGACAACCAAAAAACGTGAAATTTGTTACACATACACATAATTGCATGGGGAAGGTTATAGGACAGGTTTCGTTTCAACTCGATGGGTAGTTTAATTGTAATTAATTTTTTTTTTTTTTAGTATTTTACTATATTAAAGTAATCTCGACGGCGCCATAGATAAAATTCCTCTGTGACGTCATTTCCCTAGATACATTTTTAAAAGAGGGGTAACTTCCGGAAACTCTAATTGTAAACATGATGAAATCAATAGTCATATCTATTTACCTATCGTTTTATGTATTCGGAAGATTAAAATTAAAGGTGCACTTTAATAAACCGAAATACGTTAATTAAAATGTCTCTGTGACATTATTAACATTATTAATACAATCTCAATGCATAGTTTAATTGTAATTAATTATTTTAGTATTTTACTATATTAAAGTATCCACGGTATGGGATCGCCTTCACTATAAATAAAAATCGCGCACCAAGTGAATGTGTAATTGAACGGACGGTGAAGAAAGGGCTAGGGACGGGGAAAAAAAAATATTGTTGTTGTTTTTTTTTCATGCTGCATGTAC
Source organism: Bulinus truncatus (assembly GCA_021962125.1). Lineage (NCBI taxonomy): Eukaryota > Metazoa > Mollusca > Gastropoda > Planorbidae > Bulinus > Bulinus truncatus. Next base: position 20,740,234 of record JAGDYQ010000002.1, read on the forward strand.
CCGACCTTGCCCGGGATTAAAATAAGGTTTTCTGTTTATTTAAGAAGCGTAATTTGACGTTTAATTGTACAGAGAGAGGGAGGGGGGAAAGAGATAATGAGAGAGGGGGCAGAGAGGGGGAGAGAAGGAGGGAGGGAGAGAGGTGGTAGGGAGGGAGATTAAGGGGGAGGGAGATTAAGGGGGTAGGGAGGGTTGGAGAGAGAAAGGGAGGGAAGGAAAGAGAAAGGAAGGGAGGGAGTAGGGAGGGAGATAGAGGGGAGGGAAGGAGAGAAAGGGGAGGGAAGGAAAGAGGGAGGGAGTGAGAGATAAAGAGAGAGAGGGGGCAGGGAGGGAGAGAGGGGGAGGAGGAAGGGAGGAAGGTGGAGAGAAGGGGGACGGGGGTGAGAGAAGGAGGGAGGGATATAGGGAGAGAGAGGGGAGGCAGGGGGGAGAGGAAAGGAGGGTAGGAGGGAGGGAGGGGGTGGACAGGGGGAGAGAAGGAGGGGGGAGAGGGAGAGAGAAAAGAAGGGAGGGAGAGATGGAGTAGGGAGGGAGAGATGGAGTAGGGAGGGAGAGGATGGGAGAAATAGGAGGGAGTGAGAGATAAAGAGAGAGAGGGGGCATGGAGGGAGAGAGGGGGGAGGAGGAAGGGAGGAAGGTGGAGAGGGGGGGACGGGAGTGAGAGAAGGAGGGAGGGAGATAGGGAGAGAGAGGGAGATGGGAAAGTTAGAGAGGGAAGGAGAGGGATGGAGGGAGAAAGGGAGGGAGGGAAAGAGAAAGGGAGAGAGGGGTAAGGAGGGAGGGGGAGGGAGAAAACAAAAGGTAAACAGAAAACCTTATTTTAAACCCGGGTAAAGCCGGGTACTTGCAACTAGTATATATATATATATATCTATACTTATAAGACGCATTCGTTGTCTGTCTGTCTGTCTGTTCCCTTATAACTCAAGACCCAGACAAACAAATAACGTGAAATTTGTTACACATACACATAATTACATGGGGAAGGTTATAGGACAGGTTTCGTTTCATATCGATGGGTAGTTTAATTGTAATTAATTTTTTTTTATTTTAGTATTTTACTATATTAAAGTAATCTCGACGGCGCCATAAATAAAATACCTCTGTGACGTCATTTCCCTATGATCGAATAGAACTTGCGCGCTGGTGCTGTATTGTGCCTTTGTGATGCAAAGAATTGTTGATGTTTTTTCATGCTCTCTGATGTGTACAGTTTGAGGAAGGTAAAGGAATGAAGAAGGATTTTAGAAGAAGGGTGAAACCATAATAATAAGTATATATATATATATATATAGAGAGAGAGAGAGAGGGGTGGAGGGAGAGAGAGATAAAGAGAGAGAGGGGGCAGGGGGAGAGAGAGGAAAGGAGGGAGGGAGGGGGAGAGAGAGGAAGGAGTGGGATGGACAGGGGGGAGAAAAGGAGGGAGAGGGAGCAGGAGGGAGATGGGAGAGGGAGCAGGGGGAGAGGGAAAGAGAGAGGAAGGGAGGGAGAGAGAGAGTGGGAGGGAGGGAGAGATAAAAGAGTGAGGGGGGCAGGGAGGGAGAGAGATAAAGAGAGAGAGAGGGGGGAGAGAGGGAGGGTAGGGAGGGAGGGGAGAGAGGGAGGGAGGTGGGTGGACAGGGAGAGAGAAGGAGGGGGAGGGGGAGAGAAAAGAAGGGAGGGAGAGAGGGGGTAGGAAGGGAGATAGAGGGGAGGGAGGGAAAGCGAGGGTGGGAGAGAGGGAGAGAGAAAGAGTGAGGGGGCAGGGAGGGATGAATGGGGAGAGAGATGGGAGAGAGGGAGGGAGAAAGGGAGAGACAGGAAGAGGGGGAGAGAGGGAGAGGGAGGGAGGGAGAGAGGATGGGAGAAATGGGAGGGTGTGAGAGATAAAGAGAGAGAGGGGGCAGGGAGGGAGAGAGGGGGGAGGAGGAAGGAGAGAGGGGGAACGGGGGTGAGAGAAGAAGGGAGGGAGAGAGGGAGAGAGAGGGAGATGGGAGAGTTAGAGAGGGAAGGAGAGGGAGGGAGGGAGAGAGGGAGAGAGGGGTAAGGAGGGAGGGGGAGGGAGAGAGGGGGTGGGAGAAAACAAAAGGTAAACAGAAAACCTTATTTTAAACCCGGGCAAATCCGGGTACTTGCAACTAGTATATATATATATATATATATATATATATATATATATTTAAACATGGTACATCGTAGGTGTCGGGTGTATTTTGGGGTTGGGGGAGGATGGTGGGCCGGATTGAGATGGGAAGTTTTAACTGTACGCCCTCCGTTGAGGTATGCTATAGAATTAGTTCCTGTTGGAAACAGCAGGCAACAGCTGTAGGTGAACTCTACTTGGTAAGTAAATCTAGTAAGTGCAAGTCCAGTGATGTTACATGGATCACCGGAGCCATTCTTATGAATATGCAAAGTATATATAAATGACTAGGGCACAATTCCATGACATATTCATATCAAATTCTTATGGACAATTACATCGGACAGGTGGCAGATTCATCAGCAATCTTCTCTGGTGTTTGTACCTGCCTCCCAGACGTTCAAGACCCGTATGCACTCCTAACCTTTTATTTCATTCATATTTTTTTTTGTAGTCTACATTCACCTAAATTGGCGTAACTACCCCCCCCCCCGGGGCGGCACTTAATTTGTAGGCGGCCGTGGGCTGCATCAGCCCTATTTTCCTAATTTCGTACCTTTTTTCTTTTGTAACGGAATGAAGCGGCGTTTTTTAAGGTCCGCCCCTGGAGCTACTTACCTACTCGCGTTACTCACAACATTGTTTACTTCCCTTTTACGTGGGCGTCATTTCGGAAGTATATAGAGGGCATAGATATCTAAGACTAGATCTCTTATGCTTATTTAATAGAGACCGAAAAAGTGTTAAATTCGCGACCCTTACTTTAAAAAGAGAAGAGTACAATTCTGTACAGTTCTTTATTTTTTACCGAAAAAGATTTCCTTCCTTTTAATTAAAAAAAAAATCCCCATTCATGCTAGAGGTTAGCGCTTTTAGTGTCCGAAAAAATTATATTTGACGGTTAGTAATAATATAATCTTGTATTATTTCATGTGATTCCGTCTTCGAAGAATTTTTTAAACCTGTTTATAAAGTTTATTATTTTTTTAGAGCTCAAACTATGCGTACTACGTCATCATAGTTGCAAAGAATTTGTAAAAAATATAGGTTATACAGAATTGTACTCTTCTCTTTTTAAAGTTATGGTCCGCACAATGTATATCTATGCATAGCCCGTTAGCGATCTAGTCTTATATATCTATGATAGAGGGGTTCTTCTCTGGTTCATATTGAAGCCAAAAGTTGTTTTTTTTGAAGTCTCATTAATTTTTTTTTAAATGCACCGGAATATTTTAGACATACAGTGTTTGGAAGTTAAGTGACTTTGAGACATACAGTGTTTGGAAGTGTTAGTGACTCAAGACATGTCTGACTAAATGTGGGTTCATCGATCTTAAGCGCCTCCCTCCCTCCCATACCAATGTACTGACAGATCACGTGATACAAGAAGTCAGTATCCTGGTACAATTTTTATTTTTTCACATTTTATTCTCCAATTAATTTCAAATACATGAAAAAAAAATTGAACGACCGTCTTGAGCAAATGGTTAAAGGAAGACATCCATCGCAGAAATATTCATACACAACCATACATATCCCCCGTTGTTTGAACGAATTTAATATTTGTAGTCTGTGATTTTGGAGTGATTTTCTGTATTCTTGGTATCTTCGCCCCCACCACCCCAACATAGACACCGCCCCTCAAACTAACAAAAATAAAATAAAAATTCAATACATTTTCTGTCCTTTATGGTAACTTGTAAATGCGTCCTTCAGTATTTCCCACATGTGGCCCTTTATTTTGTATAACATCTCCACCCACATCTTATGTATATATATATATATATATATATATATATATATATATATATATATATACAAACACACACCGGTTTACTGTATCCCACATATTCTAGTCCAACGGTTCCACTCTCAGGCCCCCGGTCCGCCCATTGATCAATGATGGTTCTCCTCGCTGGAAGTGCGATAACTTTCTGCTCTTCCCCCCTCCTTCCCACCCACTCTTGCACACACAGTGGAACCTTTTGCTTTCACAGGACATGAAGGGCAGGCCACGCGACTGAGGAGCAATCTTCCTCCACCCCCCCCCCCACCTTTTTTTCTCTCTTCTATTTATAGAGGCCAATGGGGCTAGATTAAACGAGGATGAAATAAAAAAACAACGATCTATATGTACCGTACCGTTTATACATATAACTATATTAACTACTCATCCTCCGTGCATTACGCTGTGAGATTTATATATTCCTACCGTTTCGCTGGAAACTGAACGCCATATTTCTCTCTTGAGTCGTCCTGTGCGCACGCGTGTACGTGTGTATGTATCTATGCAATAACTTTTATGTGCGCGTTTGTGTGCTGTTTTAATTTCTCTTCGGTCGCAGGGATTATGTAATCTGCTGGTTTTTTGTTTTCATCACTGTGGATAAACCGAGCGATTGTTTTGTGATATGCAAGAAGTTATTCTCGGAGGTGCACTCCTTCGGGAATAAGATACGGACCCCGTGTAATTGGTTCCTTTGTAGTAAAAAGTAACGTCCGAGGCAGGCCCGTAGCGTGCGGGGACAGGGGGCCGCACCCCCCCAGCGTTTTGTCTGGCCCCCTCTGCTTATTTGCTCTACTTAGTAAAATGTATTACCTGCCCCTGCTGTAGAATGCCTGGCCCCTGCTGTAGAATTTTCATGCTACGGGGCTGGTCCGGGTTCTCGTAGGGAGAGGTGGGTGGGTGGATGAATAACACGTCTTATACGGATGATTATTTTTTTTTCTGGAGGTGTGGATATGATACAGCAATGCTTAAAAAAAAACAATAACAACAAAATGATTTAAGTCTATGTACAAAAAAAAAAACCCAACAACAAACAGCATCTGTAATCTGCCTGGCGTATCTTTCTTTATCTCTGCTTCTTCATTTCTCTTTGTGCCCATATTAATAATTCTATTTTTTTAGCGCATCGCTAGCTGGTCATGTTGACACAGAGCCGGCATGATGGGGGCATGCAAAGCATGTAATGGCCAACATAGAAAGCGCCTCAGAACGGAGCTGTGACTTCATACACTTAGGCCTTAGGGGTTAAAAAAAACATAACAAAAACCTAACACAAAAACAGTGCTGCTAATTACTGACGGACGTCGCCAAAATGAATTCTGGACGTGAGGCCCCCTTCAAAATGACCACATCCAGTATGCGTACACCTACCTCGGGTCTCGGTTCAACATAAAGATCTCTCTTTTTTTTTTAAACCTAAACTTAAAAACAATTTAAATACCCTACACAGTTTTGCTTTACCTCCCCTCCACCCACTCCCTTGCATGAAGAAGTGACTGCTGCCCCCTTTTTTCCTTTTGTTAATTGAAACTTTTTGAATCCGATTGAATCTAATCTTTCGTTACTGATTGGCCAATAGATATCGCTCAGGCGCATGACATGTGAATTGCAGTGAGTATTGAGTTTCGTGATTCGCCGTCGAGGAGACACCTGGTAATTTGACGCATCGCTGAACGTTCATTAAAACTGACAGCTACAGCTCAGGGCAATTTTTGTAATTCACCCTCTTTCTGTCTCGCCCGATCGCGTACACCGGCTTTTTTTTTTCTCTTTGTGTGAAACGTAAAACATTGATTTTTTTTTTTGGATAAACCGTTGTCTAAAAATATGACTATTACAACATTCACATATTGTCGTTTCTCTGAATCTTTCATCTAAAAAAAAATTGTTTGTTACAAAATAAACGGGCAAACCCAGTCAGTTAACAGTATGACTGTTACACCTTTCCATATATCGTCATTGGGTTAAACCCTGTCACTTAACCGTATGACTATTACACCTTTCACCTGTAGTTATTTGTTTAAACCTGCCTGTCTCTTACACTTTCCACACGTAGTCATTTAGTTAAACCTGTCGCACAACAGTATGTCTGTTAGACCAAACCTGTTATATAAGAATTTCCTATTGCACTTGACCCCGGTAGTCAGTCCGTTAGTCCCATGCATCTAGTGAGGTCAATAATCTCCCCACCCCCGGCCGCCAGCAAAACAACAACAGCGGTGGACATTGAAAACAATTTGATCGAGCACTTTGGCCTTTCACTGCTTCAGTCCCGTGTCCATCCCTTGGACCCCCAACGTCATGTTTCGGCTTTTACTTATGGCCACTATATTTTAGAACTCTGTGGCGGTGGTCCCATTGGTAAGTCTAATGTCCGAAAGTTTGCGCCCATGATGTTAGTCTCATGTTCACCAGTTGATTTTTTTTTGTTATTCTCGCGGAACACTTACATCTTCTTTAAAGCAGGGGGTTGGCGACAATAAATTAAGGTGCGAAATGTAAGGAGGAAATATTGCTCGCAAAATAATAAAATAGGTAAATTATTTGAAGGAAAAATATACCCAATGTCTTCGCTATTGGCAACCTTTGTTTGTGTTTTTAAAAAAAAAGTTTAATTGTATAGTTATTTTTTTTTCTGAACACCAAAGTTTCACGACAATTACTACTGTAGTAAAAGTCGCGCCAAACGCACAAATGCAATATCCTAACGCAGGGGTCGGCAACCTACGGCTCACGAGCCGCATGCGGCTCTTTCGATGTCAAGTTGCGGCTCTTTTGATGTCAAATTGCGGCCTTCCAGTTCCATGTGCAAATAATAAAAAATTATATTATTTTATATACCTAATCCTAATAAAACACCATAATACTGAAACAACAATTTTAGTGGCTCTTTAAAAACGGAGAAAATTGTAAATTATAACTTTTCGGTCTTCCGTCTCAAAAGGTTGCCGACCCCTGTCCTAACGTAATCACAGTCGCAACTCGGCCCGTCACATCAAGGAAATATAACTCCAGAAAATTTCTCGACGCGACTTTTTTATTTTATTTTATTCTCCCGGCGTTCACGTTCTCGCACAACATTCACACCACCATGGCTCGAAATCTTTTCTCCTACCCAAGTTTACTTCAGGGGCAATTAGCACGCGATTATTAAAGAATGAAGGGGCGTAAGAAGTTTTAGGAAAATTATTAAAACAATTACAACAACTTTCTTTAGAGTTTTTTTTTTAAATACAGTTGTGTGCATTGCAGCGATTTAAAAGGAAAAGTTAAATAATTAACAAAAAAGAAGAATTTAAAAAAAAAAACGAGTTTCCCAAGAGGCCAGCAAATTAGCTTCGAAATGAGACTCCAAACCACTTATCGGTTTGTTTATTTTATAGGCAAGTGTTTTCAGTGTGAATAAATTGCTTCGTTTGAAACTTTCATTAGCCTTCATGAATTATGATAGAGTATTTGGAGAAATGGTGTGTTTGGCCAGGCTGTAACAGATGATTATGTTAACTTTGGGTCAGGTTGTCACGGATGGTTGTGTTATTTTGGACCAGGTTGTCATAGATACTTATGTTACTTTGGACCAGGTTGTCACGGATGGTTATGTTATTTTGGACCAGGTTGTCATAGATACTTATGTTACTTTGGACCAGTTTGTTACGGAACGGATGGTTATGGTAGTTGAAAACAGATTTTAAAAGTTGAAGTAGCTTTTTTTAAAAATATTTCCAATGTGTTTAAGTGAATTTTTTTGATCAACGTGTATGGTACCCTCAGTTCTGAAGGATTATTACTGTTCATTCTTTACCATCGAGGCTCACCATTATGACTGGTTTGAGAATCACTGGGCCGATGTTTTAAGAGATCAAGCTGATTGCGGCAAGGTGTGCTGTTTACCCAGACAGCAGTGGCTGTGAGCCACACAAAGCAGTGAACAGAAGACCTGAACTTTTTGTTTGGTTTTACTGTCTTATCTTAGTGTCGCACCACTTAATCCTGAATAATGACCGTGCACAATTTTTGTTTTTAAAGTCTTGCTCTCATCTAGACTTGTCACAATTTGACGCTGACGGAGAGACGGGATATTAAAGTATAAAAATTGAAATGGCACGGAATTGATCGTCTGCTCCATTCATTAAAAAAAAAGTAATTAAAAGTTCCCTTAGGCCTTGTGGGCCATCAGGGCAGAGGAAGTGTGTGTATGTGAAGCCCCCCTGTAAGGGTGATATAAAATCTCTTAGATCCTATAAGGAGAAAGTGTAGAATGTATCTATTTCTGAATCCATGGTATATCATGGGGCGGTGAGGGGAGGGGGGGTCTTTACCTCTCCGCCTAATAACAGGTACCCATGTAAAGATGGTGGGGGAGAGGGGGGGAGTAGGAGGACTTGTGTTTCATCCAGGTTTATAGGACCTCTAAAAATCCCTTGAGCTCTCTCCGATTATCGAGCCCGGAACCTGCAGGCAGACAGTCTCTAACGCACTACATCGAAGATTCTTACCAGTCGAGGATTTAAAATTTTACAAGGTTTCCGTTACGACTAAACATGAGTAATCTCATGATTAATTTCCTATTGGTTAATATGCCTTGACTGAAGCTGAACCGCGCCCCCCCCGCCCTTCTCCTTGTAAAAAAAGATAAAATGTAAAAGGCACATTGTGCACTGTGCTGCAGTTGTCCCGCGCTGTGACAGTTTGTTATGTTCTGGCTACTGTGGCACGCAACACCCCCCAACAGCACTTATACACTTTTAATACTCTTCACGCTGCGTGGTGTCTGGCCACTGTAGAGTTGTCCCCCCCCCCCCCAATCATGCAGCTGTCACAGTAAATCCCAGCGCTGTCACCCATCTCTACACTGCACACTGACTACTACATCTGTAACACAATACACATACACAAATATCGCTTACAAATTAAAAAAAAACAGTTATTACAACAGTTTTTGTTTGTTCCTAACAGTTTTTCTCCAATCGAAACTTCTGTTTATATGCGAAACATTTTTTTAAATCGATTTTTTGAGGCACTTTTTTGTAGTTGATAGATTTCCTTGAAATATTGCATGCACGCTCTTGATCCGTGACTATGTATGATTCACTATTTAATTGAATGCAATGATTTTATTTAGTTGACATGTCTTTTTTTGTGAAGAACATTCATTTATATAGGTCAATATAAGGTCAGGTCCACTAGAACAGATTTCGGTCTATTTTCTTTGCTTGAATTAATGTACTTTGAATAAAAATAAATATACTTTACTTCATTAAACACGATAAGATTAACATTTATTGCAAAAACAAAAATATTTTTATTTATTTTAGAAAACAGTTAGACTATGTTTGTTTTTTAATCATGACTAGTTTTTCTCTCCAGAAGAACGTTGAATCATCGACGTGGCAGTTAATTCATATGCCAGTACTAAACTTTTACTTATAGTCAGACAATTAAATAACATAGACAGACGTCTGTTGAAACCAATTCGTGCATCGTCCATGTTGTTTTTTTCTCTGCAAGCCTTTATATATATATATATATATATATATATATATATATATATATATATATATAAATGTTATTTTATTCATCACATACTAGTGCTAAGTGACCATTGACTAAAACAACAACAGCAACAACAAAAAAAAAAAAACGCCCAATCTATTAGGACCATATGATCGCGTGCTATGATCGTGTTCGAGTATAAATACAACTTTGTCGTGTATATATATATATATATATATATATATATATATATATATATATATATATATATATATATATATATATATAAAAACACAAATAGCTGTACCCTGCAAAACCTTTGCATTGAGTTATATCCCCTTAGGCTTGATCGTTAGGCTAGGTTATTTTTTGGTTTCGGGAAGATCCGAATTTTTCATGATTGTATTTTAAACTGGATATTGTTGTATTAATTCTTTACTTTCGATTTTACGCAGAGCCCAAATCGCTATTATATATATATATATATATATATATATATATATATATATATATGTATATATATATATATTGTCCTAATAGATATATATATGTATATATATAGAACGCATCAAATGGTTTGCCCTGCAAATGAGTTGCAGAGATGCATGTATCGTCCCTCATCCCCCCCTCTCCCGCCCCCTCCTCCCGTGAAATGGATTCATCTGATCTAACATATCAAATGTATTCAGGTTGTTGTATGATCTAAAATATCTAATGTGCCCAGGTACATGTTGTATCAAAGCCTCTCATCACCCCGTGAAGTTCTAATAAAGAAAATGTGAGAGGTGAAACATTTATAACTCATCCTACGAGGTAGGCTAGATCAGGCGTGCCAAACTCAAGATTACCCTCGAGGGCCGCATGGTGCACACTTTGTCGTCTCGAGGGCCGCACATTTAATAAAAAGTGTATTGCAGAATATTTTATTAATGGTACATGCGCATGGAAATCTACAATATTTTTAAGCGGCTAGCGACGCTTATAATAATAATAATAATAAAAAAAAGGTAAAGGTTAGCTAATTAAAAAAAAAAATAGTAGTTTTAAACAGCTACAAAAAATTGTACGCCACACCTAAATTGCGTTGCTTGACTTAAAATAACATACAAGAACGTTTCGCCCTTCATGCCCATTGTGTTAATAGGTCGAAGTTGTCTAAAGATGGTTACCGCCCACCCCCCCCTCTCCCTTCCCATACAGTGTTAATGGTGTACAAAAGTTGGGATTCGTTTAAAAAGAAAAACGATTGTCCCCATGCTTAATAGTTTGGCGCTGGACAACAACAAAAAAAAAAAAACGGCTGTACTTCGTCCATGGCATTGTGCATATGATCTTTGTTTATTAGCTTCAAAATTAAAACAGAATTTTTTTTTTAAATAGGAGGAAAGGAAAAACAACAACACATGTTTAAAAAAAAAAGCTGAAAGGGATTAAGTCCAGTCTGTGTGTCATTTGGTCGAGCTGCACAATAACAAAAGGACGCAAATGCCCGCCCCCCCCCCCTCAGTTTGACATGTTTGGGCCAGGTCAATCGGCCCAACTAAATACCCCACGCCTCGCGAGATGATTTTTTTTAAAGCTGAAAAGGGTTGAACGCAGAGCTCCGGTGGGGATGGGGTGGGGTGGGGGGTGGGGGTTTGTTCGAACACCTTTCGTTATACAGCACTCTGTAACTGAACGTTCTAGCCTGGCACGCCCTTGTATGATCTACCCCTCCACTACCCAACTATTCCTCCCATGTTATTCCTCTCTCCCCCCTCCCACCTCCTCCCCGAAACTTTTTCCTCTATTCGCATCTTATCTTCACCGAGCGTGGAATTCCGTACGTAACCGGCATCACCTGGAGCTCGAGTTTTTTTTTTTTAAATATATTTGAAATGTCGAACCTCGTCACGTGATTGCGACACACATAGCTGCGTTGTTGTTGTTGTTGTTATTTTATTTTTGAAATAGATGACCTGGGTACTTGGGGCCAGTGCCCGATTTAAGAAAAAAAATACCCCAGTGCCGGGGATGAAAAAAAAATTTCTGCAGAGCCGGGGATAAATGTCTACGGTTTCATCCCCGGCTGGGATATATTAGATAAAGCAGAGCCGGGGATAGATGTCTGATTTCATCCCCGGCTGGGATATATTAGCTAAAGCAGAGCCGGGGGTAAATGTCTGATTTCATCCCCGGCTGGGATATATTAGCTAAAGCAGATTCGGGGGTAAATGCCTGATTTCATCCCCGGCTGGGATATATTAGCTAAAGCAGAGCCGGGATGACAGTTCTTACTGCCGGGGATATATCCCCGGCGGTAAATCGAGCCCTGCTTGGGGCTATTGAAACATCTGCTGAATGTGTCTGCTTGGGTCAACGAGTCTTGTTTTTTTTTTTTTAAATCATGAGGTTAACTAGTCTTGTCTTGAATTCCCCAACCTAGCTAGGCACTGGTCTACAGTTCGAATCCCGTGCTGTGCTAGTCACATGATGCAGTATTTCAGACTTGCGAGACACATTAAAGTTTTTTTTTCCTTTAGACCTCCTTAGATCATTGAGGCTAATGCAGTGTGGAACACAGGTGAAGAATCTATCTGTTTCTGTAACCACGGCGCATCTAGGGGGTCATGTGGCTAGCACAATGTCGGTCCACCTTTTAATTACCCTAACTAATGCCTGGTACCCATTTTAAAGCTGAGTGGACCTGGAAATTTTCACCTGGACCCGAAAACCTCCCTAGCATCGAACCCGGTACCCCCATTGGGATGTAGACAGTGGTCAGTTAGTTGCCACTTACATAACCTGTGCCGATCAACTCAAAATGATCCTATTTCCCCTGACCTATACGTGTGCGTGGTATTGATGTACGGCTCGGGCACGCTGACTCTATTCACACTCTCAGTAAAACAGTGCGTTTCCGTTTTGGAGAGTTGGAATTTATCTGGCACACACAAAACTTCGATCACTCCACACAAGGCCCGACCCACCACCTCAGTCGGTCAGTATGATTTACCAACTAGTACTTATTCCTCCCCCCTCCACCCCTTCAAGAGCCAGTCGCACCCTCGTCCTCCCCCCCGTAGTCCCTCATTATCTCCCTCCTCCTCCTCCCTATCGACTACCAGTGCTTACCCACAAGTTGAAGAAAGTATAAAGTGCCGGTGATCGCTAAGAAGGCAGGCCATTATCCGCCTGGGAATGTAAATAAGTGATATTATCCGATCGAAGAGGAACCAAGAAAAGAACCGACTCGTTGTAGTCATCTTTGTTTTTTTTTGTTTTTAAATGGTTGCTGTGGAGTTGTCTTTCTTGGTTTGTTTAAAATTCTGGAAGGAATATACTGTTTATTTTTTTTTAAATCTATTATAACTAGAGCTGACATGAAAAGTCGGTGGGGAAGGTAGTTGGGGGGGGGGGTTAGCCCGTAAGCTGAGCAAATTCGTGAAACTAGGGCTTTTCTCACACATGGCAGAATTGTTTCGTTGGTATTAACCCCCTCCCTCCCTACTCCACCACCCTCCGTCCTTTCCCATCCACCTTTTAGTGTCCAGCCTTCTTCTTCCTTTGGCTCTACAGTCCATTACTACTACTCTTCTCCACTTTTCCCGATCCTGAAAAACAGACAGATTTCCGGAAAACTTAAAAAAAAACAACCGTATACAAGACAATGATCCGACCAGCAGTAACTTCCGGTAGTGAAACATGGACCATCAGCAAACAAGTTGAAAATATGTTCAACACTTGGGAAATGAAAATATTTAGTGTCCAGCCACAAACACAATATATTTTGTTTACTGGGGTGGCCACGCATGAGGTTAAGACAGCCGCACGGGCCGCAGACTCTGCAGTGCTGCACTACACCCCTGATCTATATAAATGATGTTGTGTCCATTACAATAAGATGGGATTGTTCCCGACTCTATAAGAAACTATGTAAACCACTTTTTTTTTTAGGAGAACGTTTTAAACTTTTAATTAAGCCTTGTTCATTTCATGCATCAACTAATGGTATTTTTATCAAATTGAAATGCGGAAATTTTAAACGCACGTGCATTGCCCCCGCCCGCCCACCATTTCCCACCCAGTTCCTTTATTATTACTCTCTATACAACGTTTGTTTTTGTTGTGACGCCTGGCAACGCAACCATTGGCTTAGATCATGATTATAAATGTAGATATTATAGTGACTTAAAATGTCATAGTGCCAATATTGATAAACCAATATTAGCAAAGAATAAAGTTTGATAGGCTTACAAAGTCTGTAATATTTTAATGTTAAAATGTTGTCATTTCATTAGCGCAAGAGATGCAATCTCGCGCTCACACTGTAACTTAGTCCATATAATTTCTATAAATATTTGTGTCAACTAACCCTAAGGATTTTTTTTTAACCGCGTGTTTGGCCTTTTACTGATGAGAATTGAGAAATCCAATTCCATCGTAGGGCTGCCGTGAGTTTCATAAATTCGATTTACCTAGTAGCAGTTACCTGTCTTTCCCGGGTTTTTTTTTTGTTATTAAAAAAATTGTCCTTAATATTTGATGCCCGATGGCTGTTTACATACTAGTCGCTAGTAGTCCATTGTTCTGATCCGACGACACCTTCCATGTCAACACTCTCGTTGACGGAAGTGTTGTAATGTTTATAAATAGATTTTGTTCACTGTTATTTTTTGCTTTTTTTTTTCTGAAATCCATACTTCTGTCAATGTGTCCACAAAACGCCCAGGCAGAGCATGTTAAATAAAAGTCCTTGAAAAAAGTTTTCGATTCGAGCTGCAGTGTTATGGAGTTTGACTTTGAATATAACTCAAATCTTACGATGTATTCGTTGACTAGGATTCTTATAGATCTTTTACTTTTTATTAGCGGTTTTTTTAAAAAAAATTGATTGTGCACTTACCCTGATATATATTTGGGCTCTGAATGTAAACGCATTTATCTACTGTTCAAACTTTGATCATTCGGGGTGTGTGTGTGTGTTGAACTTGTGGGTTTATAAAGGTTTCTCAGTTTTCTTTTGATATAAAGAGAAGATTATTGATTGAAATACCTTGCATCCATCATCTTACTTATTTAGCCCCTCACCCCTCCCCATCCCACAAATCTCCGTTCTGTGGTTAGTACTTAAAAAAAAAGATGAATTTGAATTTTACCTGGTTTACATGTAGCAGAAAAAAACCCCCGGTGTGGAGTGGGGGTGGTAGTAATGAAATGACTCCGTTACGAGTACTAGACGTACAGCTTGATAAGAGGCATCGCTCTGGTACTTTTCCTACTCAATCTTCACCTTGTTAGTAGAATTGGTATGTGCAGTCCTTTTTTTTGTTTGTTTTGGTTGTGTTGCATGTTAACGTCCCCAGTAATTGGTTTGTATTTGTGTTTGTGTTTAACTAGTCATTGACTCAATCGTAACTGCGAATCGAAAATATGAAAACTTTTTTTTTTGTGGCATCTGAGAATCGGATAATTTTATTTTTTTATGCCGGTTTCCGATTACTCACGCTTAAAGCATGGCATAAATTCCGTGAGTAAAGAGAATCGGATCGGTATCTGTAGTTTAGAGAGGACACGGTAATTGTATCTGAATCGATGCACGTTTTGGGCACCGTCGCATCACAGTTTAAAGCCACCGTAGTTCAGGGGTTAACATGAATAAATTAGTAGAGGGGGATATGCTTTGTTTTAATTGTTAGAATTAATGGAGGAATATCCATGTAATTATACATGTCGCATATCAGCAGTTCTCAACATTTTATTTTTTTTTTGCGACTGTACCCCCAAAGGGTGCGAGACAGAGATGAGCGGACAGCGGACGCGTCCGCTTGCGGACGCAGATCCGCAGACTTTTCCGAATCCGCGGACTGACAGCGGACGCTTCGTATGGTTAAGTTGCGGACTCGCGGACTGACGCGGATCTTCTTTAGCGTTACCATAAAAAAATTTCAAGTCATTTAAACAACTAAATTTCAGCAATGCGGACGCGCGGACTGACTGCGGACCAATGTTGTAAGATTCTGCGGACGCGGATCATTGATAGAAATCCGCGGACGGACGCGGACGCTACATTTCAAGATCCGCACATCTCTGGTGCGAAAGTGTGTCCACGGGTACCCCTTACGCGCAAGTTCGCGAATAAACGGATGTGGTCACTCTCTATTGCGATACTTGGGCGCGTGGTTTTTTGGTGATGAGTCTCGCAGCAAACCGGGCGACCTTCTTCAAACTCTTGGTTGCTCCAAAAGAAAAATTATGTGTCGCTATGTATCCCTGTATAAACCTTTCTCGTACCCCCTTTGTGGTACGCGTACCATCGGTTGAGAACTGCGGATCGTAGGTACAGTGTGTCAAGATTCATTTAATTAATTTATTTATTTAAACTTCAGGCAGCTTCCGCCATCCATACAAGAATGAAATGTTTTTGTGATGTATCCTGAACGGGTATGGCGGTCTTTTAAGTCAACAGTCTATTGATGCTTCGATGCGTTTCTAATGTGTAGTTCATTGTCGAATGTGTTTCATTATTTTAAGTAGCTGTGATTTCTTTAGCGTGGTCCGAACAGTGGAGCCTTAGTACACGCAGCTTAACGAACCCTCTTTTAGTAATGAGCCTGCAGTTCATTCTCTGTTCTGTGTGTGGTTTGTCTTTAAGTTATATCATCTACTTAGTGTGGCACGTTCGGTAGTACCGTCAGACAAATTAGATTAAACTCTGGTTTACTTATATAGAGAGATTGTGGTTAACGGGAGAGTTCTGCTGCTTTGTCAATATCGTGACAGATCTAATTTAAAAGTAATTATCTATCTATCTATCTATCTATCTATCTATCTATCTATCTATCTATCTATCTATCTATCTATCTATCTATCTATCTATCTATCTATCTATCTATCTATCTATCTATCTATCTATCTATCTATCTATCTATCTATCTATCTATCTATCTATCTATCTATCTATCTATCTATCTATCTATCTATCTATCTATCTATCTATCTATCTATATCTACCTACCTACCTACCTACCTATCTCTCTGTCTGCCTGTCTGTCTGTATGTCACTATATCTAATGTCTGTCTGTCATTCCGTCTGTCTGTCTCTATGTGCCATCAACTATTCATTCATTACATCCATCCATCGATCTGAAAATTTTTATATTTCTTTCTCTCTATCAATATGCTATCAATCTATCTATTCGTTTGTCTTTTTTTTGCAAATCTTTCTCCCCCAATGCACTCCTAACTCCTTCATGTTTCTTTGTGATTTTCGACTTCTCTCTTTCTCTCTCTCTCTCTCTCTCTCTCTCTCCCCCCCATCTCTAAGTTTAACTTCCGTTGCTTGTGTCTGTTATATGTCTATCTGTTTGCCATAACAAAGGCATTTTAAGACAGTTTTGAAATTCTCCTCCTCAAACGTCCAAGCGATCTGCTAACCCTCAGCCGTATTATAATTACACCCTGACAGTGTATGCACTTTACGTGGCCTCAAGACCAGGCCGACAAGGCTTTGTTTCGTTCCACTCGCCCGGGGGGGGGGTAGTCTTACTCAGTGACTCTTGTGATCCTATGTAGACATTAGATTTTTACTTTGACAAGTTTTAATGCAGAAAGATGGACAGAACTTTTATTTTCTCGGGGTAGGAACACAACATCCAAAGCCGGGCATTAGGTCTTTGATAGGCCATAGGCAGAGACTTTCCCAAAGAGTGTATGGGGGGGGGGCGCTCTAGGCTATGGTACAAATCATCAGATTTTGATAGGATGAATACTGGAATGGGGCCCCTTTCAGAAGTGGGGAAGTTGGTGAGGGCTAGTTAATCTGTCCACAAGATCGGCCTTAACTGGTACCAAAAGACAATGCAAGCATGGCTGTATACGTCTCCCTTCTATCTATCGAGCTGAACCCCCTTCACACAACCATTTTCTCTTTCGGAATCCTTATTCTTTTACGGACCACAACTACGGGGGGCTCCTTCACTGGCGTTGAATGGTTGGCGAATCACTAGCGAGGAAGAATATTAGTCCGACCAGAGTGGAGTGAGTTGCGGGTTTAAATTCCCCTGACGTCATACTGTGTTGTGTCTCAATGGCCATGTGGCCCTTAGCGACCCTTTTTAATAAAAAAAAAGTGTTATTGATTGTCTAAAACACGGAGTGTCAACTGCTGTGTGTTAGTGTCCTTTGGCATGATCGAATTTCGCTTCTCCAACCTTCCCGCTAGTCAAGTGTTATGTATGTGTATTGAAATAATGCCACCGTCCCCGTCTATCTGAAAATATCACCATTTTGTGTGAATTTATATGAAATATTGAAACATTTTTTTTTTCGATCATGTGCAACTTAAACTCTTATTTTTAGTTGCCTTACGTTGGAAAACTAAACTTTTGCCAAGTGTAATAATATAATAAATATAATACATTTTAAACATTTTTTTCCTCAACTGGGATCAAACAAAGCTAATATTGATATCACGGTATTGATGTATCGGAATCAGGAGTCGAGAACACGGAACATTTTGTTTGAGTATCGGAATCGGAGAATTCTTCTCTAATTTCTGATTTCTAAACCGATTAATTGGAAATGCCGGAATCGGAGAATTCTACATTTTCCGATTTCTAAACCGATTCACTGCAAATGAATTTTTTTTTTCTAACTTTCCTTTGATGTTCGTTAGCTCTATACATCGGAATCGGGAATTATTTCAGTGTCAAAGAACCAGATAAATATCGGGGGGTAGTATTTGGAATGGGTTAAAAAATAAAATGGATTTGGCCAAATAATAAAAAAAAAAAGAGAAATGTTTCATACTTCCAAGAGCACGGCTTGTTCAGGTTTATTCTATTCACTTGCAGGTCTGTTCATGTATCGTTTTTTTTTTTCTCTAATTATAATTCACTTTTTATTCTCAACTTTTACCAGTTGACATCTTCTAAATGAGTTATTTTTCCATTACAAAACAACAACAACAGTGTGTTATTTCATCGTGAAGTTTGAATAGGCTCTATGTGTACTTGTACTTATTCTGGTTATTTTGGGAAAGGGAAAAAAAAAGGTGTAAGTTTCCAATCTTTTATCTCGTGTGACGTTCCGGTGACGTAATTTACTGCTTTGATCACGCCTTTCCACCACCAACTGTTTTGTCACCCTGTCAACGTGGCCGGACAATTTTTACACCCACGGAAGTCATTCCTGGTCGTACTGGTCATTTAAAAAAAAACAACTTTCATTGCCGTTACTGAAGTTTCAGAAATCCTGCCCAGAATGTCACGTTGTTTTTTTTTTTGGCAGGAAAAAAAACAAACAGAAAAAAATGGGGGTGGGGGGGTGGTTGATGGCAAGGCTGTCCGCTGGACGATTGATAACAGTTTTATGGACTATTAAGAAAAATATAGTAAACAAAACTTAGTACAAGAAAACCTAACAAAAATGTTGGCAGCAGTGAAACCATTGCGTCTCATTGTGTTGCACTTTTTCATTGACGTCAAGCGCTGTTCCATTTAGTTCCCCTTCTCCCCCAACGAGTGTTAAGAAAGAAATCGTCCAACATCTCCCTTTTTTTTTACTCTTGTGACATTTTTCTCTCTCTTCATATCTCTTTCTCTAACTCTAGATCTCTTTCTCTATTCTTTTTTTTTTTACAAATTTTAAATTCACATCTTCATTAATCATCGAAATCTGATTTTTTCAAAAATCACCCCTTTTTCTAATTTTTTTATTCGATCACCCCAACCCCAGCGCCCCCCCCCCCCCAGTCTCATTATTTCACCATACTTAGGCTATTTAGTATGGAGATTGATGCCGCGCCACTTCCGGTAGAAGGGATGACGTTCGCCCGAAGTGCGCAGAGACATCCAACATGTTGATTTCTAATTCTTTTAAAAATATTTTTATTTGAGGTTGTTTATGTTCATACTGCCCGTGGGAGTCAATAACGTTTACGTGTAGTTTTTCTCAGATTCTTTGTGACGACTTCCGATACATAAAATGATGCTTTCATGTCTGCTCGTTGTGTGCATGTATTTACAAAGTATCTGAATTGGTCATTATCTTTGTATTTTTTTTTTACATCGATCGAAAAGTTCTTCATATAATTAAGGGTTGGGCAAACTTTCCGAATCTCGAGCCAAAATGGGTTATTAAACTCGACAGAAGCGCCGCACCAGTAACATGAAATTTGACAGAAATGTTCAGATCATAAGTTATATTTCTTATCCACCAGTGGTCTCTCTCTCTCTCCCTCTCTCTCTCTCTCGTCTTCCCTCTTTCCCCCCCCCCCCCCCCATGGACCTAATTTACAGAACAACTGGTTCTGAGGAGTCTTTCTGTCAGTCGTATTACAATGCATATAATTGTAAATGTAGGTGTTTGTAAACTTCCCGTTGAGTGGGTGGAACCATGCGATGGGCCGAGCAGCACGCAGGAGAAAAAAAAAAAAATACTACAGCGACGATAGTACATGCACGAAAATATTCTCAAACTTACCTGTAAGTAATGAGATTAGCCTAGAAATGAAAGAAATTTGGTGGGGTGGGGGGGGAGTTTTTTGTTTGCCCCCCCCTCCTCCTCCCCCCTCAACCGTAAACGAGTTTTCATTGGTCATGGATGCAACGCGGAACACATAAGTCGGTGATAAGAACCCGCTGCCTTACAGCACGAAAGTCGACCATACAACTAAAGCGGCAATCGTTAATACTGAAATTGTTCAATTAGAGGGTTCTGTTTTTTTCTGCTGTGCTGAATGATAATGAGATGGGACCCGGGGGAGGGGGGAGGGAGGGAATTAGATTCATAATCTGATATCGCTACGTAATTTGTGTGCTTGCATGTGATTCGCTGTTTCGTTCACAAGAAATTCGGTTAAGATCATTCACTTTGATGACCTCCCGCCAGTATCCGGGGTCCAGACATTATCTGATATTTAAAAAAAAATCTTGTTTCCCCAGTAAATCGAATCTGTAGATCTCTAAAATAACATAGACGTCATTAGAACGTTGAAGATGTTAACATTACAGAGCTGTGGTTGGATAAGCTTTTGTTTTTTTTAAAGCTGTGTATTGATTGCTACTGTTGCAAACATTTGATTGGGCTAGTCGCCTTGATGTCTATCAATAGGCGATGATGCAGAGATAAATCAACATTTATTCATTCAACACTTAAAATGAAAATTGAGGGGGGGGGGGTTTCACGGATAGGTGTGCACAAGGACACAGCAGTGGACAAGTATGCATTAATGAAGCTTGATATGCTATAACTATACAGCGAATGAAGTAGAATTTTCATTCTTCTTGCACAGTATATTGGGTACAGTTAGATGTAAACTGTTAGATATACATACATACATATAAATAAATAAATATAAATAAATATATATATATATATATATATATATATATAGATATATATATATATACATATATTGTGGAGAACACATCGATGTCCTCTTTGACGGGTTCTACTCAAATATCATAATCTCAGTTAACCGGGATGTTCAAAACTGACAGACGATGAATCAACTCAACACCAAATTCCACATCTTATCAAATAAGTTTAATAATATACACTCGTAAGTCTCAACAAATTCAAGAACATGAAATGACGAAATTAGACTCTTGTGGAGAACGTGTAAAATCTTCCTTCTATCGAGTCTACAGCGCAACGCCTGACATAATCTAGACGTCAGATTCCATTGGGCCTCACTGTACGACTCACTAATAAAATATGGGCGTCCGCTTCATTCAGAGCCCCTGTAATATGATCCTTTATGTCGTTTGGTAACGCGTCAGAGCCTCATAGAACGTATGCACCAAACGGCTGCATTTACTACATCGCGTGAACCAAATCGCGTCATCACTTTATGAGCTCCACCAAAATCGCGTCAACATTTCAATCACTCCACAAATATATACCTATGTGGGTTTGGGTGGGTTGGTGGTGGTGGTCTTGGTGTGCATGTGGGTGGGTTGGTGGTGGTGGTCTTGGTGTGCATGTGGGTGGGTTGGTGGTGGTGGTCTTGATGTGCATGTGGGTGGGTTGGGGGGTATAATTTGTGAAGTAACCTTGCCATCAGTGCATATCTTTTAAACTCATGTCTTACCCTTAGGCAGTTCCATCGTTGAGAATGTTTTTCTGTTTTTGTTTAGTCATCTATTTTTTGGTACAATTACCCCATCGTTTCGATGTCCCCCAGGAATGACCGGCAGTCATAGTGCTCGTTCACGAGAGTGACTATCAGGCGGAAGAGGTCATGACGTCAATGGGATTGGAGCCTGCCGCCCTTCAAACCGCAGCATTTTCGCCTGCCCAGGGCGATACGCTATTTATATATATATATATATATATATATATATATATATATATATATATATTACCTTTCGACTGTCCATACAGTAGCCGCACCTCACTGTTAGGGCTGTTTTGATTGGCTGCAAACTTTTTTTTTTACAGTTTTAGTTTCCACTGTGGGCTTAGTCTGTACGCAAATCTCGACATTGAAGTTAATTTACACTTTTCAGTCGACGTCGTTGTTTTCTCCTTTGAGTAGGTGACCTTTTCCCTCGATCCTCATTTCATATCCAACCTTGAAACCCCATCCCACCCCCACCACCCCCCTCCGGCGCCCCATGATAACATGCAACTGTTCGATTTCACTTCCAAGTCCTGGATCGCTTTTATGTTACTTTTGCTGTAGCACTAGCGGACGTTTCACCTGCGATTCCTTCATTTGGTACAATCCAAGCGTTTTTGTTTTTTATAATGTACCTTATAATGTTTCTTTTCAGTTTTTTTTTGTTGTCTTATACGCGTCTATAAATATCGCCATCTTGATTTCTTGACCTTTTCCCCAAGCGAGTCTTCCAATCAAACTCACCGACTAAAACGCGGCGCACGTGTGAAGAATGTCGCCCCCCTCTTTTATTTTTAAATTCGATATCGCATTATAACTCTGCAACGGGCAGATAGATAGCACCAGGGCTCGATTTACCGCCGGAGAACTGTCCCCCCCCCTCGGCTCTGCGTTAGCTAATATATCCCTGCCGGGGATGAAACCATAGACATTTATCCCCGGCTCTGCAGACATTTGTTTTCACCCCGGCAGTTTTTTTTTTTTAATCGAGCACTTGATAGCACTATAGCAGGTATCACGAGCTGCTCCTACTTACTTTTGCTCAATGATTTATTATTTTTATTTGAGGCGATTTTAGGCTCTTGTTCAACACTGTGATTGCCCCCATCCCCCCCCCCACCCCTTATTTGGTTGCAGCTTATAATCTAAAAAATAGGAGCCAAATTTTGGCCTCTTCCTTTTTCCCTTTTACTAATCCGGCGGCTTTTTTTTTTGGCGGGAGTTCATATGTTATAAAAAAAAAAAAACATTTTTTTAAAAAAGCCATTTGCTTCACAATGGCCGGCTGCGGCTCAGGCTACTGGCAAACTGGTTTTATTTTTTTTTTCTTCAGTATTTATTATTATTTCTTACTATACCTTTCCGAATAAAATAAAAGAATAGACATTCGTAACTTGTTTGTAAATTAATACGTCGTAATATTCAGCATTCACATAATTTTGGAATTATTCTGAAATTTATTTATTTTATCTGTATTTAGCTCAGCCACGTGTGAGAAACAGGGAATTGAATAAAAAATTAAACATACAAATTATAATGTCACCCCACCTCCCCCCAGCCCCAGCCTGCCCGCCCTGCATTACCCCAATACATGGAATACACACAGTTGTATGTTTGTATCCGTTCTCAGCCTCTATTGAATCAGGAAATCAGCATGAGACCATAGGCCATAAACATTCTTCACCCCCCCTCCCCTCCCCCCACCCCACTCTATCCTTTCCTTCCTTTCGACCTCTTACGGTTTCAGCCAAACAGTTATGAGAATTATGTTGGCACATCCCCTGTGCCTTTGTGTATGTGTGTGTGTGTAAGGGGTGTGGGGGTGTAGAGGTGGGTTCATCTGACGGTTTTTTCTTAGATGACGGGCTGACCATTTAGTGACGTTTTATTTTTTTTACTCAGAGGATCAATGAGGCCGACTTATTCCAAGAGATGCTGGCTGTGTCCTCCGTGGCGCCTTCAAGTCTCTTGCACACTGTGATGGCAACGTTCTGTAAACCCATAGTTTATATATAAAATACAACACTCGCCAGTGTTTCACACGTACACCAGTATGGTTAAATAAAAAAGACATATATTAACTCGATATTTTGTCAGTACCAT
Organism: Bulinus truncatus; assembly: GCA_021962125.1. Lineage (NCBI taxonomy): Eukaryota > Metazoa > Mollusca > Gastropoda > Planorbidae > Bulinus > Bulinus truncatus. The sequence continues at coordinate 20,763,847 of JAGDYQ010000002.1, forward strand.
ACATTGTCATTATTTAAAAGTGACGTTTCTCATTAGTATGGGTTTTTATTCTCTTCACCTGTCGGTTTTATGCTGTTGTGATATTTGTTCTGACATTTCCAAGTTCATGGGAAAAAAAAACATCACCTTCATCACTTGATTAAACCAAAATTACATCGAGTCAATGGAATGAATTCCATTGTCCTCTGCAGCATTAGTCTGCGCATGCTTCGTGTGCGTGTTTACACGGTTCAATTCGACGTTGACTTGAAGTCATCTGATGCATTATGTATGATGAGCGTCTATTTGTGTCCCGCCATTACGTCACGCCCATCATGCAAACCTCATCTGCGACAACTTAACCCAATTTTGTTGTTGTTGTAAAACATGGCGAGGTGAGAGACCCCCCACAGTGAGAGCAGTAGTAGCGTAGCGAGCCTATTGTGTGGGGAGAGTAGTCGTAATATTGTATACCTGCTGCACTCAAAGCCTATTTCATTTATAATTTGGATCATCCAAAGAAAAAAGCAACAGAAGCGTAATTGATGCAATTGACGTGACGTAGAGGCCGGCGCCCCATCGCCTCTCATCAAACGAGATCAGTGGCTCTCAAAGTTTTACGATATATATCAAGATTTCACCCTTTTGTTCTTTGAAGATTTAAAAACGTTTAGTTTTTTTAACATTGAAAAAGAGTTGTTATTATTCATAGATAGATTCTCCGTTCACTATAGTTGAAGCGTTTTGAAGCCGACTAGCCTAACCCACTTCAACCCACTTCCTGCAAGACGCAAACAGGTCCGTTCTCCCTTCCCCCCCCCACCCCCCTGTCTTTAAATTTCATTTTAATCCTGCACTTTTGTGCAATCCTCGAAATCATGATTATACACGGCTGGCCTAAACCAGACATAGAGTTGTAAGGGTTAACCCGACGTAGGACTAATTAGTTTTTGATAGTAGCCCCTTTTTTTATACAAACAAAAAAAAAAAAAGGTTTTTGGAAGTCGGTGTAGAACTGTAAAACCGTAGATGGATCCGAAATTCAACACTTTCCAGAATAGGTTTTTTTTAGTTTCGGAGTCTTTTTGGTCTGTTTAATAGGTACATTTATGTATCCACTATCCACCTCCTTTTGGGTCATATGGATGCAAAAACTTGCACTTTTGATGGCCGCACTTTTAACTAAATAAACCTTTATTTTTTAAATGAAAACAACAACCGAGTTGAAATTATAGCATTGTTTATTATTGTTTTGTAGCTCTTGAACGCAGTGCACATTATTTCCCCTCCTGTGTTGGCTCTGCTACCCCCGCCAGAATCACACTCGTCAAGTTAATCTGGTCGACGTGGATATGTGTTATGGATTTTTGTATAGTTGCATAACAAGAGGAGGGGGGGGGAGGAAACACCCTCCCAGCAGTCCAAGAGCCCCTCCCACCTTCCCATCCGTTTTTTTTTCTGTTCCTCTTCACCCTGTGGAATAGAAATGATTTACAGCTGCGCAGAATTATTAATAATGATAACAACTGAAAAAAAAAGGGGGTGGGAATTACCGAGATATCTCCCAAATAAAATCGATCTACGGGCAAGTAGCCAGTCTAGCTAGGCACCTGAAATATGCCCCCCCCCCCCTTCGTTCCTCCCTTCTCGATACGCCCACGATGTTATATTCATTCTTTGCCCAGCTTTGCCTATCTATAGAGGGGCGGGTCTAAGGGAAGGGCCAGTCTGTGTACGGGCTTGATTCAAGTGGGACCGCTAAGCGCAGTGGTCAGGTTAAAAAAAACAAACAACTGCTGACCCAGACTAGTTCTCAGTTTCTGTTAAAACTAACCTCTTCAATTACCCGGGAGTGTGTTATTCAACGATTCATCCATTTAACTGCTATAAACTTTACCGACAGTTATTGACTGTACGGGAGTTGATTGCTGATTTTTCTTTTAAATTGGGGTTTTTTGTTTTTTTTTTTTAATTTTTAATTACATAAAATTTATTTAACCAGTTAATATAGTACCCCACGAAACCGCCGTTTCACAATATAAAGCATAATAAACGCGACTTTTGAAGTTCCTACACATCGAATTTATAGGAGGAGTTTTAGGTGATCACTTGTCTTTGATAACCTAGTTTGACTGGTAAATCTTTTTTTTTTAAATTTAGTAGATTATTTCAGAGCACTTCATTAAATAGTAACTCAGTGATGTAAAGCAGAGATTCCCCCCCCCCTCCAAACATTGTGCAGGTTTTTTTTTACCTTGTTTACTTACATAATTTTAGTCCAAAACTAAGCATGTGCGTCAATCGGTTAAAATTACGTCATTTAGACGGCTTTTCGCCCCCCCCCCTCGTACTCTCCCCCACAGGACGCACACACCCGACATATTAATTACAAATTAATAAAGGACTGAACTTTCCGGACATCCGGTACATCTCTTCTGAAATATTATCAAGTTGTCCGAAGTCGCCTGATACATTTACAGCATCTCTTCTGAAATATTATCAAGTTGTCCGAAGTCGCCTGATACATTTACAGCATCTCTTCTGAAATATTATCGAATCGACAAGTTGTGCGAAGTCGCCTGCTACAGAAAAACTGACATAATTTCTGAACAAAAAAAAAAGGTTAGACAGAGAGTCAGAATTACATTTTTCTTTCCTCGTGTCTTATTATTATCATTATTTTTTTTTAAACTACATTTCCGATACGTCCGAGTGGGTCCAGCTACAGATGTTATCTTTAAGGGGGTCACTCGTCTGCCCGGATGATATGTCATCCTTCAGCAGCTCATCTGTCTCGGCCCCGCGTTTGACACACAAGTGTGGGTCTGCTGGATCGCACGTGGTGTTGTTGTTTTCTCTGTTATGAGCCATCTCCCACGTACCCACCCACCCGCACACGCAGACGATTGGTGAGGCCATCTTGAGATGAGTGCATCTGTTTCTTTTTTCTGATTGGTCAACTCCTTACGGGTTTCTTTCTTTCTTTGTATCAAGTGACGTAGCTGTATAGCATTGTAAAAATGTCAAATAATAATATATATATATATATATATATATATATATATATATATAATAGATGGGACTTTACTTCAGTGTACTATGTATGATTTTTTTTATCTTGAAAAAGGCGGGTTTGGGGGGTGGGGTGTTTGTGCCCTTTTAGTTTTTCTCTTTTTGCTTGTCTCTAACTGTATCTGTTACTTTTGTTAATGGTATTTGTGTGCCCGAGTGCTTGTCAGTCTTCTTGTATGTGTGTTTATGTTTCTGTGTACCTGAATTCTCTGTCTATGTATCTTTAAGTGTCCAATAGCCTGTCTGCTTAGTCTCTTTCAGTATGTATGCTATTATCTATGCGACTGTCTGCTCGTTTGCCCAGGTGTCTCTCTCTCTTGTAATTCTTTTTTTCCCTCTCCTATTTTCTTCTTCTTTCTTTTAAGTTTTTCTCTTTTCCCAACAGTAATTCTTTTCGTGCGCCTCTTACGTAAAGTCTGTCCTCCTTCACCGCTGTCTGGCTGTGAGCTGTTTGTCTATCTAATGTCTGTCCTTCACCGTTGTCTGGCTGTGAGCTGTTAGTCTATCTAATGTCTGTCTTTCACCGCTGTTGGCTGTGAGCTGTTTGTGTAATGTCAGGTCTTCACCGCTACCTGGCTGTTAGCTGTTAGTCTGTCTAATGTCTGTCCTCTACCGCTGTCTGGCTGTGAGCTGTTAGTCTGTCTAAACCTCTAAGTAAATTCACAGGCCTGTACAGCGGCAAGTGCGACACACCCCAGATCATCATCACTATTGTAGAGAGGGTTGAGTAAACTGGGTCGGACCAGACCTGGGGTAAGTTTAGGGGTGGTGTGGGGGGTCGATAGTGTACCGTTGTCTATTCACTTGAGTCAATATATCAGAAACAAACCCATTGACCTCCCCCCCCCCAACTCCCCTCACTCGTGAAATCATTGGAATCCAATATTTGTTATGCGCAGCACCCTTCCTCCCCCACCCCACGCCCCAGTGTGGTCTTACTAAGTAAAGATTGTCTATATAAGTATACCATATAATTTACATAGTCTATGACTTGTTCATTTGTCAGAGTTTCCGACAGATAAGTAAATGATATACTTAATCTCACATATATATATATATATATATATATATCGATATATACACATCGATTAGTAGGGCAGCCAGACTTAAAAGAGAGAGACACTGGCAGAGTGTGATCAGATAAGAGTGGGATCAGATCAGATTGTGATCAGATCGTAGTGTGATCAGAGCCAAGTGTGTTCAGAGCCAAGTGTGATCAGATCGTAGTGGGATCAGATAAGAGTGGGATCAGATCAGAGTGGGATCAGAGCCAAGTGTGATCAGATCGTAGTGGGATCAGATAAGAGTGGGATCAGATCGTAGTGTGATCAGATCGTAGTGGGATCAGATCAGAGTGGGATCAGATCGTAGTGGGATCAGATCAGAGTGGGATCAGATCAGAGTGGGATCAGATCAGAGTGGGATCAGATCAGAGTGGGATCAGAGCCAAGTGTGATCAGATCGTAGTGGGTTCAGATAAGAGTGTGGGATCAGATCAGAGTGGGATCAGATCAGAGTGGGATCAGGTCAGAGTGGGATCAGATCAGAGTGGGATCAGATAAGAGTGGGATCAGAGTCAAGTGTGATCAGATCGTAGTGGGATCAGATAAGAGTGTGGGATCAGATCAGAGAGTGGGATCAGATCAGAGTGGGATCAGAGCAAAGTGGGGATCCGAGGTGTACTTCACAGTAACGACCGACCAGAGCGTGTCAATAACAATCAGACAGAAAACAGTCGCAATAAATACAAAACATAGGCGCAAAAGGAATGGCTCGGCAGTGACATTCAATGTATACATGTTTTTGTGTGTGTGTGTGTCAATTATCTAAAAACACCGCTGACCCACACTCCGGCCAGTCTGTCCACGTTGTACCCCGTGTCTATCTTTATGGTCACGTCTTCCCTCCCTCAGTGGATTTATTTCCCCGACCCCACACCGAATAACGTTGGCGCACGTCCTGCAGCAAACCAATCTCTCTCTCTCTCTCTTATTTTTTAAGCTCGGCCAGGCTCAAAACTCGGGTCCGTTGTTTACAACCAGCCAGTCTGTGTTGTAAGAACATTGTTCTGTTAATACACAGAGTACAAACCAGATAGTTCGGATGACGGGGAGAATTAAAGTGGATTGGGAGGAGTTTAAAACGGTCTTTCAGGAAGGGCGGAAAGAGACAAAGGCGGAAACGTGAGATATGAAGCTTTTTTTTCAGGATTAAGAATATAGTTGGATATATATATTCCCCCCCTCCCCTTCCCAAAGCCCCTCTACAGTACCATTTCTTTTCGGCCTTCATTTGTGCTCTGTGTGTGTGTGTGTTGTAAGACCGATGTTAACTTACAATCGATCAGACACAACGTCGTAAAAGAGTTGATAAAAGAAGTTTGCTGATGAAGTAACTCATGTAAAAAAACAACAACAACCACGTATGAGTGGGTTATAGTGTCACTGCTGATCTTTGCCCCACTTTTGCTTACCCGTAGGGCTTATGAATATAGAGCCCCCCCCACTCCCCTGTCCAGCCCAACCGCAAACAACTGCCTACACGACTGTCTCAATCTCTCGTTGCCATGAATGTCTTATTGTTTTAATTGATATCTGTCTTGATGTATTTTCTGGTCTGTCTGATGATCCGAGTCTTACGGTCTGTCTAACTATGCATGTTTTCTTCTTCTGGCCTGTCCGTGGTACATACTCACCAGTGATAAATCTCATACCACGCGATTAAACACCTTTTCTTTTTTAAATAATTAACAAATTATATAACGGTGGGGGGGGGCGGGTGGTGGTTGGGGGTGGGCTCTTTTTGCGAAGATTTATATATATTTTTGTAATTATGTTTGTTTGTTTGTTTTATTTAATATTAAGTTCCAACTTGTCGAGCACTGTGAGTTGATCCCTTAAGAAATAGACAGAGCTATGAGCTAACAATGTAAGGAGGGGGGGGGGACATATATTTCAACCTTCAAAAAAAAAAAACTCATTGAAATGAGTACTATCGTTGACGTTATGAATAGGATTTTCCCGACGTAGCACCAATACGTGATAGAGAGGTGTGCGCGCGTGTGTGCGTGTGTGTGCGCGCGCGCACGCGCAATTAAGCTCAGTAACTTATCGGGCAAGGTTTGGGGGGAGTGTACGGTGGGATTGGTGAATATAGACCCAAGATACGAATGCGTCAGCTGGATGGTTGGCAGGTCATCTTACCCTAGTATCGATCACTGATGAGATCAATCGATGTACTTATCAGACTTAACCCCTCCCCTCCCCCTTCTCGAGGTATTGTGTTTATGTAATGTGTTGAAGGACCGCCATGCTGGAATTAATTTTGTTTTGTTTGGAATTTGTTTTTGTTTTTTTTTTGAACTGTTATGTTCATTAAGCACACACACCATTCGTTGTTGGCCGAGCATATCTGAACAGGCCTATAGGTGAAATAAAAGTATGTCTTTATATATGTCTTGCTGTGAACTGTTAGTCTGTCTACTATCTGTCCTTCACCACTGCCTAGCTATGTCTGCCATGTAATGTACGAGGAGATAATAGTTGCTTGTATTGTGCTGAATATGACTATAAAGACAATAAACATTCTCGTTAAAAACCTGTTCTAAAAGTCCACCCCTATACTAAATGGCCACCTCTATACTAAATGGCCACCTCTATGCTTAATGGCAGAGGGGACGGATGGTCGTGTGGTAAAGCGCTCGACTGTCGACCTGAAGGTACATGATTCGATCTCCGGTAGGACCAAGGAAAATTTCAGGTCATGGCTAAAGTCCTCGCTATATCTCCCGTGGTGCTTTCATGGCCTTCGCACTATCGGCTATGGTGGGGATGAAATAAGGGCACCATAAATACCACCCCATTTTATAGGATCTAAGAGATTTCATCTCATCCTTACAGGGACTTCACACACATATTAAATGGCCACCTCTCAACTTAACCCCTGTGCCAAATTGTTTTTTTCACTGTTAATATTATAAATATCTTCTTTGGCACACTGTCTTGTTTTTTTTTTTTATCTAAAAGTCATCAAACCGGCCTCAAATTTCGTTGGTATTGTTTTTCTCGTCGCAAGGAACAACAAAATTCACAAGCCTATCGAAAATTTAAAAAAAAGAACCATTATTTTTTTTTTGTACCTACCGTGATTTGTTTACATCTTGTTGCTGCTTAATTTAATCTATACATATCTAATAAAATAATAGCGATTTGGGTTTTGCGTTAGATTGAAAGTAAAGCATTAATACAACAGTATTGCAGTTTAAAATACAATCATGAAAAATTCGGATCTGCCCGAAACCAAAAAATAACCTAGCCTACCGATCAAGCCTAAGGGGATATAACTCTATGCAAAGGTTTTGCAGGGTACAGCTAGTATTATATATTTTGTCTGGTCTGACGTGCTGGGCAACTTAGTCTGCCCATCGGAATAAAAAAAAAATTCCCTTTTCTCCCACTAAAACATACAGTTGTAACATCTGTCTCTCATTCTATATCTGTCTGATGTATCCGTACATCTGCATCGGCCTGCTATTGTTTTTCTTTCTTTCGAGCTAAACTCCCAAATCTCTTTCAGCTCACTGAGCCGTAAAAAACTGAATTATGTGGTCACGTAAGGTCAAGCTAATGACGACATGCTATTCAGTAGTGTTCACTTGAACCGTTAGAGTTATCAATATATATATATATATATATATATATATATATATATATATATATTATTCCGGAAGTAAAACTATTCATTGCCTTTTTTTTTTCGTTGTGTTAATCCTCTAATTGGAGGAAAGAGATCGGCAGCTGTGTGCTTGATGGCTAGCACTGGGCAGAATTTCATTTCTCTACATCTCTCAAAACAGAACAACTATTATGGCGGCAGTGTAACAAGTCTTGATGGCCCGAGACCAAAAAAAAAACAACATTCAGAGATTTAAGGTGACCCCAGGCTTAAAGTAAATGTCGGAACTATCTTAGAACCAGATTTAACAGAAATATATTCTGGTAATGTGGGGGGAGGGGGGGAAAGGGGGTGGGGGGCTATGCGGTTTCTTAGTTCGCTTATCCCAAAACGATCGGCGATGAAGTGATTTCAGTTTCATTGAATTCACACCAGCGGACACCGATATTAACCATCTGATCCGTTTCAGGACCATATTCTGGTGACCGCTCTTCATCATGACCGCTTCTACAGTTCTCAACCCTCGCCTATTTTTTTTTTTAAGCGGTCCGCCTCTGCCCAACTCCGTGTATACTTTTAAGTTCCATTTGCAAACGCCACTGCACAGTTTGGTCCACCCATATTAACTGTGCTGTTTGATTTGGTCACTTGTTTTGTTCATGTGGAGGAAGATTATTTCCTTCGTTATCCTTTCTGACCAACTCACTTGTTAGGATTAGGCAATTAATATTATTAATTTTTAGGCATTTCTCCAGGTGTTAGAGCATATTTAACCAAAATAATTTCATGCCGCTTATATTTTTTCTGGTACTTTTTTTTTTACGACTATTCCAATGCTCTTCCGACCCTACGGGATAGAAATGTCTGTAGGCTCGACAATTTAATCTTCATTCACAACTGCTTGGCACTGTACGTCCCGTTGGCTTATATATTTTATGCCTCACACTAACCCACTTTCATGCATTCCCGCTTGGGTCTGTCCACCATAACCAAGGCTGCTTTCGCCATGGGTGCGCCAGGGTCGACATAGGTGACTAGGAGTGACAAGGGTTCGATCCCACACCCTGCACCTCGCCGATCATTCTCACGACTCCAGCGTCCTCATACATTCAGACCAGTCCGTTTGTCACAAGCTAGCAATTAGACTGTTGTAATGGCCGTTGTCTATGAGGAGGTAATCTAGGAACTGAGCCGAATGCGTGAGGTCAATAATTTATATTTATGTACAGCCACGTGACGAACAGATGCAAGTCGGGTGCGTATATAATAACGAACACTGACTTTATTCAAAAAAAAGGCAATGAATAGTTTTACTCCCGGAATAATATATATATATATATATATATATATATATATATATATATATACTGATAACTCTAACGGTTCAAGTGAACACTACTGAAAGGAGCTTTAGCTGTCTGCTAAGTTACAATCTTATAAACATGCGTATAAAAATATAGCTCTAAAAGGAGCTCTTTGCAGTCGGGAGTCTAAAACAGACCCGTACGTGGCGGACACCGCGTGGGGAATGAATCGTATGGTCTCCCGCAAGAGAATGAACCTCGATTAGAAAATCTCTCCTCCTTATATACATTTGGGCCCATTCTTCCCCTCTCTTTCCAACATCAATCCATGTCAGTGGTTAAACAAAGGTGTGGGTTCTATAGAATACATTCAACTCCCGAGTGACCGGGCAGGGTACCTTATAAATGACCGGATACGGTCAGGTAAGATGCGTAATCAAAATGATCAGTTACGTCCAGAGATTCACTTGGCCGTTGGTGGACAATAGACATTAAATTCGGAGCGCCAGGAGATGGACGGGGGGGGGGAACAGGACACAATAGACATTAAATTCGGAGTGCCAGGAGGTGGACAGGGGGGAAGACAGGAATGGCGTTTTCCCGTGTTCTAAGACACGGCCGTTATTTTGGGTCCGGGCATAATTATACTAATGGGATAGGTTCTTTCAGGGGGGGGGGGTTATAAAGAGTGAAAAGTTATGAGGGTGGGGGTTTGTTTCTACACGGGAGGTTGTCTTTAAATACAGTCTGCGACACCGTTATCAAGGTCATTAGTCAGTAGCATGTGTCATTGCGAACTTTGAATGTTTTCGTAAGATATATATATATATATATATATATATATATATATATATATATATATATATATATATATATATATATATATATATATATATATATATATATATATATATATATATATATATATATACACACACACACACGCGGATTGTAACAAAAACCGTTTCCTGTTGACCGACTAATTCATTGAGGATCATCCGGCCTAAACGATTTTGACGTTATTCCCAAAACTTTTAGTTGACACGGTTCAATAGTAGTCACTCTCCAGCCAGTCATTCTCCAGTGTGTCAAAAAAAGCCAATTACGTTAAAAGCTTTTTTTTTTAATTCCGTAAAGTTTTTTTAAAATAGATACATAGGAAACGTCAATAAATGACCAGCACTTTTACTGACCAGCATTTACTTTTCATTGTTGTAATTGTATCCGTCTTTCTGTATGCCAGCCTATCTTTTTTTTTTTCTCTCTCTCTCTGACCTTTAGGATGACCTCAGCCCAAATTTTTTTTTCTTCTACTGTCCACGTTGGAAATACACACTTTATTTTCAGTCGCATCCAACTGACCAGCCCGTATTTCTTTGTCCAGCCACTTTTCCGTTTTCACGACCGTTGCGGCGTTGTTTTTCTTTAAGATTGAGCGTATCTCTGTTAGACCAGATCTAAACAAACCTTTCGGGGACCTCTTCGACAAATCTATGTCTTGGGATACTTACCTGTGAAGTCCCTGGAAGGATGATATGCTTATCCCTTATATCCTATAAACCATTAATGGGACTTTTTTTTGTAGTGCCTTTCTTTCATCCCCACCATAGCCGTTAGTGCAATTACTATGGAGGCACCACGGGAGGCGTGGATGGAACTTTTCACCATGGCCCGAACCCGCGATCCTCGAGTCGATAGTCGTATGGAATACCTCCATCCCACCCATTATGCCTATTTTTATTTATGTGTCTGGTTGTCCATCCGTATATCCTTACATTCACAATCCGATTATTTAGAATAGAAAAAAAGGGAACGATTAGATTCATAATTACTACAGGTGATACTACACCTCTACACCTTCCTGCTTGTTCTAGTTTGTGGAACCTTCAACCCATCGGAACATTCCATTGACCAGCACTGACATATACAACACACAGATCCACATAGGCAAGGGTGTCCTCATTGTGGTGTGCCTGCAGTGCGGTGTGTGAGATGTAATGCGCAATCGATTACGTGGGTGGGGGGAAGGGGAGGGTGGTAGGTCAGTAGAACTGGCCATTAACACATACACACACATACACACACACGCACACACAGTAGGGAGGAGGGTGATGGAATACGTGGCGGCACTTCCGTTATGTAATGAAACAGTAACATGATAGAACATCCGGCGATGGACGTGCCTCTCCCTCTCCCCCCTCTATCTCTCCTCCCTCTCTCCCTGTCTGTCTTTTGTCGTTCTCCCTCTTTCTCTCTCTCTCTCTCTCTCTCTCTCTCTCTCTCTCTCTGGGCCGTTTCCTCTGTAAACTTTTCGTAGTAGCGACGGCAGAAATCCCGAGTGATTGGTTTAAACATATCAATCCCATTTCTCCATCAATGCCATCTCCCATCAATGCCATCTCCCATCAATCCCATCAATCACATCTCCCCTCAATTCCATATCCCACCAATCCCATCTCCCCTCAATCCCATCTCCCATCAATCCCATCTCCCATCAATCCCACCTCCCATCAATCCCATCTCCCATCAATCCCACCTCCCATCAATCCCATCTCCCATCAATCCCATCTCCCCTCAATTCCATCTCCCACCAATCCCATCTCCCACCAATCCCATCTCCCACCAATCCCATCTCCCACCAATCCCATCTCCCACCAATCCCATCTCCCATCAATCCCATCTCCCATCAATCCCACCTCCCATCAATCCCACCTCCCATCAATCCCACCTTCCATTAATCCCATCTCCCATCAATCCCACCTCCCACCAATCCCATCTCCCACCAATCCCATCTCCCACCAATCCCATCTCCCATCAATCCCATCTCCCATCAATCCCATCTCCCATCAATCCCATCTCCCATCAATCCCATCTCCCATCAATCCCATCTCTCATCAATCCCATCTCCCACCAATCCCACCTCCCATCAATCCCACCTCCCATCAATCCCATCTTCCCTCAATCCCATTTCCCATCAATCCCATCTCCCATCAATCCCATCTCCCATCAATCCCATCTCCCACCAATCCCATCTCCCACCAATCCCATCTCCCATCAATCCCATCTCCCATCAATCCCACCTCCCATCAATCTTATCTCCCATCAATCCCATCTCCCACCAATCCCACCTCCCACCAATCTCACCTCCCATCAATCCCATCTCCCATCAATCCCATCTCCCATCAATCCCACCTCCCACCAATCCCACCTCCCATCAATCCCACCTCCCATCAATCCCATCTCCCCTCAATCCCATCTCCCACCAATCCCATCTCCCACCTCCCATCAATCACATCTTCCATCAATCCCATCTCCCCTCAATCCCATCTCCCATCAATCCCATCTCCCATCAATCCCATCTCACATCAATCCCATCTCCCACCAATCCCATCTCCCACCAATCCCATCTCCCATCAATCCCACCTCCCATCAATCTTATCTCCCATCTATCCCATCTCCCACCAATCCCACCTCCCACCAATCTCACCTCCCACCAATCCCATCTCCCATCAATCCCACCTCCCACCAATCCCACCTCCCATCAATCCCACCTCCCATCAATCCCATCTCCCCTCAATCCCATCTCCCACCAATCCCATCTCCCATCTCCCACCTCCCATCAATCCCATCTCCCCTCAATTCCATCTCCCACCAATCCCATCTTCCATCAATCCCATCTCCCACAAATCCCATCTCCCCTCAATTCCATCTCCCATCAATCCCACCTCCCATCAATCACATCTTCCATCAATCCCATCAATCACATCTCCCCTCAATTCCATCTCCCACCAATCCCATCTCCCATCAATCCCATCTCCCCTCAATTCCATCTCCCACCAATCCCATCTCCCATCAATCCCATCTCCCATCAATCCCATCTCCCATCAATCCCATCTCCCACCAATCCCATCTCCCATCAATCCCATCAATCCCACCTCCCATCAATAACATCTCCCCTCAATGCCATCTCCTACCAATCCGATCTCCCATCAATCCCACCTCCCACCAATCCCATCTTCCACCAATCCCATCTCCCATCAATCCCATCTCCCATCAATCCCATCTCCCATCAATCCTATCTCCCACCAATCCCATCTCCCACCAATCCCATCTCCCATCAAACCCATCTCCCATCAATCCCACCTCCCATCAATCTTATCTCCCATCAATCCCATCTCCCACCAATCCCACCTCCCACCAATCTCACCTCCCACCAATCCCATCTCCCATCAATCCCATCTCCCATCAATCCCATCTCCCACCAATCCCATCTCCCCTCAATTCCATCTCCCATCAATCCCATCTCCCATCAATCCCACCTCCCATCAATCACATCTTCCATCAATCCCATCAATCACATCTCCCCTCAATTCCATCTCCCACCAATCCCATCTCCCATCAATCCCATCTCCCATCAATCCCACCTCCCATCAATCCCATCTCCCATCAATCCCATCTCCCATCAATCCCATCAATCCCATCAATCTTATCAATCCCATCTCCCACCAATCCTATCTCCCATTAATCCCATCAATCCCATCAATCCCATCTCCCCTCAATCCCATCTCCCATCAATCCCATCAATCCCATCAATCCCACCTCTCATTAATCACATCTTCCATCAATCCCATCAATCCCATCAATTACATCTCCCCTTAATCCCATCTCCCACCAATCCCATCTCCCATCAATCCCATCTCCCATCAATCCCATCTCCCCTCAATCCCATCTCCCATCAATCCCATCAATCCCATCAATCACATCTCCCCTCAATCCCATCTCCCATCAATCCCATCTCCCATCAATCCCATCTCCCATCAATCCCATCTCCCATCAATCCCATCTCCCATCAATCCCTTCTCCCATCAATCCTATCTCCCATCAATCCCACCTCCCATCAATCCCATCACTGTCTGGCTCAAAAAATGTATGAAATTGTGCCGCCAATGCTCAGAAAAAACAACAACTTTATTTTGCATAATTAAACACTAATTAGACATATTATTAAAACAATCATAAAACGAAAATTCTTTTTAGTAATGCCACTAGCGTGTCCAGGTTCTCCACCTGGACCTGTCAGGGTTTAATGGATTGAAAATGATTCGGATCAGGTGTGAACACTGGTGCTAATTACTCCCATCTTTGACAATTTAAAATACATTTGCTACAATTATTTGAAAAAAAAAAGAGATAGTAAAAGGCTAAAATAACTATATTTCGGGTAAACATGGGTCTAACAGATATGTTTCGGGTGGCATTGGCTTTAATGCTGAGATGGGCGGAGTCTGGCCCTAGGGTTGGGTAAGGCCTGTTTGGCAATTTGACCAGACCTGCGCTTCGCTCCCCTCCAAAACCTTTTATTTTATGACTTTTTACATTTTATTTATAAATATCCCACGTAACAAGTCCATTTATCTGCTCTTGATCAGCCAAACGTAAAAAAACCCGCCGTGGCCCACAATTTAAAAAAAATGTTTCTCCACCTCTGCAAATATATTTCATGTAATAAAGTATATTTCTGGATAGGGTAACAGGACAAAAAGACACCCCCCCCCGTTTCCCCCATTCCTTTCAGTGGTAGATGTTTTTCAAGCATCATAATTTTCTTTCATTTTCTTTTTTTTTTTATGACCTGGGGAATTATTTCCCCTTGTAAGCGATTCGATGTGAGGGTGATCGAAGATGATCGATGACCCAAGCAAGGTCTGATTCACTTTAATAAAAAAAAAAGAACCACCTGGAACACATTTTACGACTTAAATAACATTTAAAATTGTTTCCATGTGATTCGAATCGACCAAGTGATTCATCTCCCGATTCTAGAAACAACAACAACCCATCGACAAACAATTCCCTGAAGCCAAATGCTCTGTTTTCTTGCTATTAAAAGTTTATTTTCGGAATAATCAAACGGTGGCTCCGTGTTCAACAATAAATATATATTTATATTAACAAAAAAAGAACAACAGAGTTGAAAAATAAAAACAACCACAAAAACATCGATGTATGATGTCATCGTACGTGGGTGGATGTGGGGAGGGGATGGGTGGGGGTGGGACGTGTGCTCAGTGGTGGTAGCCTTTGATCAATAGTTGAAACATTGAAAGATAAAAGGAAACACACCCACACATACATACATACATACATACATACACTCAAACAAACATACATACAAACATACAAACATACATACAAACTGACTGGCGCACATGTCCACACGGGCTCACTGTGCTCACACGTTTCTTGTTTTATTTGGCGTTAGGAGAGAAATCTTTAGTCCAGACTCCAGAAATGATGCGGCAGATTAAAAAGAAAAGAAGATATATTTGGTGCCCTCTGCTTTATCAACTTGGGCTGTGAAAAGGTGGGGGGGGGTGGGGGGGTGGTGGGTGGGATGCAAGAGAAGGGAGAGAATGAGGGAGACACTGTTGTGTAAAAAATGAAAGGGGGGGGGAGAAATAGAGAGAGAAGATTGAATTAATTTCCAAGTCGAATTTTTTAAATATATATTTTATTCTTGATATTATTATTTCTGGACTGCGCATTTCATAAACGCTGAAAGTTCTGAACTAACCGTTCCGAGAATATAGTATACTAACAGCAAGTGAGCTACTTAGACGGCCATCTGCGACCTTTAACAAAGGCTATCATATTCATCTGCGTATTTCACAACCGCCCTAACCCTTTCGTTTAAGAAAGTTCTAAACTGACCAGTGAACTGAACTCTCTGCTTCGCCTGCTTGTTGGGACTCTTTAAGGGAAGTTTGCTTTTTTGAATATTCGCTGTGAATTTTAAAGCGACCAAAGAAAGAAAAAAAAATTTTAATATTCTGTACAGACTACTTACTTAGATTTGGAACATTTTTTTTTTAGAATACAAAAAAAATATTTTTACAAGATTCAAGATTTTTCGTGTTATTGGTTATTGCAAAAATTTCTCTTGAAACTAAATATTTTTTCTTTCTCTTTGTTAAATAAATATTGATTTTTGTTCCGTTACTTTGTAGTATTGATTGCTGAATCAATTTGAATGGCCAGGATGCAGGGATATTGATAATAATGGAGAATCTATAAAAATATAATTTCAAAGAAAAGAGCTAGACTTGGGGGTGATTATTAAAAAAAAAGGCTTAATTAAACGAATCAATGTTTGCATTATAGTTTGAAACACTCGGGGGACGTTATTGTTTACAAAGAATAATATATGAGCATTTGTATTTGCATTCCTTTCGTTTATTTAATCATTTCTAGTTAGTGAAATATATCTCTTACATCTATTCATATATACTAGCTGAACCCTGCAAAACCTTTTGCATAGAGTTATATCCCCATAGGCTTGATCGGTAGGCTAGGTTATTTTTGGTTTCGGGCAGATCTGATTTTTTCATGATTGTATTTTAAACTGGGATACTGTTGTATTAATTCTTTACTTTCGATCTAACGCAGAGCCCAAATCGCTTATATATATATATATATATATATGTTTTATATTCTATTATCACACTAGTCCATATGCTGATAACAACAATCAATAATAATACACTGAACTCAATGAACCCTAATTTGCACTTCCATAAGACATTACTCCTCCCCCCCCTCCGATTCCACCATCCCCCGGACCCGGGGGTCTCCCATTCCCCCTACACGCCATATTTGACGTTGAAATATTCACAGTTATATCGGCCTCATTATCTTTAAAAAACATTCCGTTCCATTTTCGTTCTGTCCGCGAGTGCCCGACTCACCCCCGTCTCATTCTGTTTGTCCTTCTTTCTGTTTGTCCTCGTGTTTGTCAATCAAATATCTGTCAGTGTGTGTCCAGGCTTTCCAGCCCATAACATCGATACCCTAATATGCCGTGTCCCAGACTAAATAGATTAATTGGTGAGGTTTCTATGGATTGGGGTGGTGGGGTTGGGGGGGGAGGGGAGGAGGTACTAAGGGCTCCCGGCCGAGCCTATTATACCGATTGGATATCGATTATGTCTTTGTCATATCCAGAGATCAAAGTCTGACAAAAGTGAAAAAAAAAGAGTAAGAGTGCGCGCGCGTGTGTATGCGTGGCGTAAGACGGTGGGTGCTGTTGGCGTATATGCTTGATAGAACTTCTTTTGACCCCTTTTTTTTTCCTCCTTGTTATCTCCTCTTTCCCCTTATAAAACTGGGGAAAAAAATCTATGTGTAACCTGTAATTACCTCCCTTCTTATGGATGGGCAAACTAGGCAACGGCAATGGCACCCCCTCCACATTGTGTTAAATGGGCCCCATATATTACTGAACTTTCAGCCCCGGACCCCGAGGGACATATGAACGGTTCAACCTGAAGCTGTACGGGGGACCGATGGTCGTGTGGTAAAGCGCTCGACTGGCGACCTGAGGGTCACTGGTTCGATCTCCCGTGGTCTCCCGTGGTACCTCCATGGCCATCGCACTATCGGCTATGGTGGGGATGAAATAAGGGCACCATAAAACCCGTCCCATTAGCGGTTTATAGGATCTAAGAGATTTCATCTCATCCTTACAGGGACTTCACACACACACACCTGAAGCCACCGCAGGCCGGATAGGTCTTCTGTCCGGGGAAGAGGGGTGAGGGGTGGGGCCTCGAGAACATATACATCCTTCATAATTGTATTTCTAAGTTTGTCCGGCTTTGTGTCGTTTTCTCAACCCACAGTAAGCGACCAACCGCTGGTTCTAGGTCGTTCAGTTGGCATCACAACCGAATTACCAACGCGGGTCATTTCTCAGTCAATCGCGAACTCATGTTCCACACTAAGGGCTGCCAACTCTTTTCCCGAAGAACTTTCCGGAATATAGTTGAAAAATGCTTTTATAATTTATTTAAAAAAAAACAAAAACGGATGTTAATCAAATATTTATGTCTAACAGACTGAACAGATGCTGTAGATCTGTTTTATGGATGGGATTTTTCTACCATCTCGATGTCTGAAAAATATCTAGATCTTGGGTGGGGGGAGGGGGTGTAAAGTACCCAATTGGTACCATTGAACCTAACCCATTCCCGCAGCCACCATACAGCAGTAATGGGCGGAAGTATAATCACGTGGGTGTAATTGGTTACAGTTAATTCATTATTTTTTTTTTTTCGTTTTGTTTTCAAACGGTGCTGACTTTTAGCTTGATATTTAAAACAAAAACACAATCCCCCCCCCCACCACCCTCTTATAACCTCCCGCCCCGGCATCGAGCCAAATGCCAAAGTAGCTTTGCGTACGGATCGAAGACTTGGAGGGAAAGGGAGAGAATAATTACGTTTGTGCGCTGTTTGAGTTATCGCTCGTTATGACGGGCGAAGACGGCACGCGCCCGCATCTATTTTGTTTGTCTTAAAAACTTCAAATTTTTTTTTTTTTACTTCTTTTTTTTTAAATTTTATATGTTATTCACTTTTGTTCCGCTACTATTTCGAAATAAATTCGATATTATTATATTCTATTTCAGGACGCGTGATTCATTTTTTTTTTAATTTTTCAAACAAGTTTTACGACAGTGAAAGTTTGCTTTCAAAAAAAAAAAATACTACGCCGAGGATTAATTGGGCATTCATTCCCCTCGTTTACATTTTCTTCGCATTCAAAAGTACATCGAAGTACAAGTGCAAAACTCTATCGACAACAAACAAAGAACAGTAATCAGTGTAAGATAAAGACGTAGGCCTACATACGATAAAACGTGTGTTCAGGCTTCAGTTGTCTTTATCAATTGTGAAGCCTTTTTTTTTAAATTCCCTAATTCAGGGGTGGGCAAACTTTTATTATGGAGGGCCACATTGAATACTTGATTGTTAACGGTGGGCCGCATATATTTTTTTGTCTACTTCAATTACAATTTACAACGCATGAAAGTATGAATTAAAGATAATAACCAAGTGTTGGTCATATATTTCACATTCAAACTCTTAAACAAAGAAAATTAATATCGATATAGGATCGCAATATGTGCATGTTTACGGGCCCGCGAGCCGTAGTTTGCCCACCCCTGCTCTAATTCATTCATTCATTCATTTTTTTAAAAATGGATTTAAACTGATATTCAATTATACTATACTGTACAGTAAAAAAATAAAAGAAAACACAGCTTAGAAAATATTGTTTTTATAATAATAGGTTTATTTTTAAACTTTCGTAGCGCCCCCCCCCCCTACCAACCTTTCCTCTAGGATTAGACGGCCCTGTAGATGGTAAGTGATCCATTAGCCCATCCGTATCATTGGAACTTGATGGGAAGTGATCCATTAGCCCATACGTATCATTGGAACTAGATGGGAAGTGGTCCATTAGCCCATCCGTATCATTGGAACTAGATGGGAAGTGGTCCAATAGCCCATTGGTCCCCAACCCCCAGCCGCGGACCGGTAGCGGTCCTTGCAACGAATGTTACTGGGCCGCCCAAGAAACATTATACTATTTCCATTTTATTTATTTTCTCTCGTGATTGTGCGACTTTCCATGGACGAGAAATAACCCACGTCCCCTGCCCCTTCCAGCCGGCCGCGGTGAAATCATCGAACGCTGACCGGTCCGTGGCGAGAAAAAAGGTTGGGGGACCACTGCAATAGTTCATCCGTATCATTGGAACTAGACGGGAAGTGGCCCACTAGACCATCAGTCCAATAGCTCATCCGTATCATTGGGACTAGACGGTTAGTGGTCCAATACCCATTCCGTTTAATTCCAAATACACGGTTTTGTGGTCCTCTTTCTTCACGTTCCACGTAGGTTTTTTTTTTTCTATCTCCGTAATATTCGGAGCTGTCAAAGGGAGACAACTGCTACCGTGTTTTAACTTTTAAAACAGACGATCGTAAAAAAAAATCACGTTAAAAAAATATACTTAGTAATTGATCTTTCCCGCCCCCTCCTCCCCCGCCCCTCCCTTTCAGCGATTTATCTGTTCTCCTCATTCAATTTGTTTGAATTCGTACTTCTCTTTTACCCTGTCAAATGTGAAAGTTCAAAGGTCAAAGATTGATTAGAAATATATAGGAACGTTAAGGATGAACTGCACCGACCGCGGTCTCGATGTCGCTTGGGAGGGGAGGTCAAAGAACGTAGTCTGCTGTGTTCTCTGCCTCCACCTCATCCCGTTAGCAAACGAACCGGTGTGACGTCATGCACTGGGTGACCTTCTGATTGTCATCTTCACTGTTATTATTTGGGGGGTTCGTATCATCCCTTTTTTGGCCGCCCTTCCCCCCCCCATTCCCCATACGCCCTATATGTGCCGCCCTGCTTGTTTTTTTTTTGTTCAGCCACGGGCTTTGCTTTGGAATATGGCGAAAATAAAGTACTACAGGAGTGTAATACTATTGGACGTACAATGTAGAGCTCTCTCTCTCTCTCTCCTCCTCCCAAGCCACCGGCATATTTCGACCGAGGCATCCTTGTTTTCTGCAAACGCTACTTGTGTTATACATGATTTGCCTTCATAACCTAGCGCACACTATAATAAATGCACGTGCTATTCCTTGGTAAATGGTGCACCTGCTTTTTATTTTAGTCTCTCACTTCTCCGGCCATACCCTCTCCCCTATCCCGTTCCATCCCCCTCTCTCTCTCTCTCTCTCTCTCTCTCCACCCCCTCTCTCTTTGTTTGACTCGCTCGACACCTAACCGTAGTTGTTATAATCTTGGATAGTTTTGGTGATAAATATTACGAGACATTCTGAACTCATATAACTGATTCTGTAACAGCAACATTAAAAAAAAAAAAGAATCTTGTTTGCCCTTTTTAATTCCATTCTTGTTTGCCGCCCGATAAACCGTCTATTAGCATCCCTCCCACCTGCCTCATTGCCCCACCCCCCCTCGGGACACTTATTCCCACGTGTTTTTTTTAGTCTTGCGTCTTATGTCGATAAGTTGCGTCCTTTAGAAGCGAATTGTGCCAGTATAGCGGACGAGGTATCATTACATGAAAAAAAAAGCAAAACAATGTCTTCCAGCTTCATTTATCAGGACGGGGAAATTTCTTGCAGTGTGCGGTGGTGGAAGGGAGGGGGTGTGGGGTGGGGGAAAGGCGTAGTGTTGGGTTTTTTTTTTCTTTTTAACATAAGTAAAGTCCACCACCATGCCATCTTCTGTCGCGCTCATAAGAGTTTGTTTGAATCGGACTAAAAAAAAAAGAACAATCAATGCAATGTTCATTTGCGTGCCACGGCCCAGTGCCAGACATTGTTCATTGAAAATCCCCCCCCCCCCCCAATTTCTCTTTATCCCGCCCCCGTCATCTGTCTCGATGAACAGTCAGATTGCTCTCACCCGACCCTCACATTAAAAAAAAAACCAACTAAACATGCCACCTTTGCTTTTAACCCAGAATTCTCAGTTATCAACCTAGAAAAACCTAGTTATCAACCCAGTTAAAAAAAAACCAGAAAACACAGCCAACAACACATCCACTCAGCTTCTACCGTTTTTGATTTGCTAAATATATACATACGCGCGCACACGCACACAAAGTTCTATTTCTGAGTAATGAAAACAGAAAATAAATGTGTTGTCTTTTTTTTTCTTCCTTCATCGTCTCTTTCGGAAGAGCTCCTCAGATTCTCCTGACGTAGGAGTAGGGCTGCGGTGGTGTCGGAGGGAAAAAAAAGAGAGAGTGGGTCGGGCAGACGACCACTCGAGCGCCATGTCTAGTTTGTGTGGTGTAGTAGAACAATTGAGACTTTTCATCCCTCGAGTGTTCTCAAACCGTTGCCCGTTGACCGACGAGAGAGCGAGGAAGTGAGAGACTCGGAGAGAGATTGAGAGAAGTACGTGGAGCACACGTAACAAAATAAATAAAAAAAAATTGCCCCAGTGGATGGGAAATCAATGATTTGTTTCAATAGGATGGGGGGAAAAATCAGAATGAATTGGAAGATAGGGGGAGAAATAGAAGAGAATGAATTAGAGATTTGAAGAATATCGAGAGACTACGTGGAGGAGGTGTGTGTGTCTTTTGGAGATAACATTAGTCAATTAATAAAGAGAGGTGATAGGAAGAGATCAAGATATTCCAGTAGCCATGGAAGACAAGGCATATGATGATTCAGTACCAATAGTACGTATAACAACTATATGTGTGTATGTGTGTGTGATTTGTTACTGGCGTGTTGTGTTTTTTTTCACAGAGTTTGTACACTGTCGTACTTTTGTGTACATCTGTTAGTGACTTGTATCTTATTAGTGGTGTGTCGTGTATGTCGAGGTCAGTGGTTCTCGTGCATGGGTCGCGAGCTAATTTGAAATGGGTCATCAAAAAAATAAATGGTTACTTAATCGAGAATATTTGCTATATATTTACGAATTTATTTTTTTTCCCCTTTAAATCATTTTTTTTTGGTCTTACTGCACATGTGTGGGTTCTGAAAACCGACCAGGTTTCTTAGTGTATCGCGAATAGCAAAACGTTTGAGCACCACTGGTTTAAATGACCTTTTATTTGCATATCTCATTAAACTATTGTTTTTTATTTTAACTTGTAGATTTTCTTTATCCCCCCCCCCCATATTACTATGCCCGGCATTTTAAGTCGGTACCTAAACTTCTGTGCACCTGTCTATCACATTCGTCTGTACGCCTTTGTGTTGTTGGGTTGCCTTGTATTTCGAATTGTGATCCATTTGATTATACAGCCTTGCCTGTATTGGCTGTGTGTGGTTTACTGTGAATTATGGTTAACATCAATGCCATATGTTTTATGAACATGCAAAGGTAATGAGCTATGTGCACAGCTATCATTTGATCGTACGTGCTCATGTGCACAGAGTTCAGTCCATAACTATATGTTTATGTACAGAGAGTTCAGTCCAATATCTATATGTTCTTGTACACAGAGTTCAGTCCAATATCTATATGTTCATGTACACAGAGTTCAGTCCAATATCTATATGCTCATGACACAGAGTTCAGTCCATATCTATTTGTTCATGTACACAGAGTTCAGTCCATATCTATATGTTGTGTGCTTCAAACCATCTTACTGACGCTCATCTGCTTAATTAAAATATGTGTGTGTGTGTGTATTGATTTGAGTGTATGCAAGGTACTTTCAATCACACTGTGTACTTCAAACTGTGTACTTCACACTGTGTAGTTCACACTGTGAATATGTGGGAGCTTATGGGAATATGTAGGAGCTTATGGGAATATGTAGGAGCTTATGGGAATATGTAGGACCTTATGGGGATATTTGGAGCTTATGGGAATATTAGGAGCTTGTGGTAATATGTAGGAGCTTATGGAAATATGTGGGAGCTTATGGGAAAAAGTAGGAGCTTATTCTAATATGTAGGAGCTTACGGTAATGTGTAGGAGCTTATGAGAATATGTAGGAGCTTATGGGAATATGTAGGAGCTTATGGGAATATGTAGGAGCTTATGGGAATACTAGGAGCTTATGGGAATATGTAGGAGCTTATGGGAATAAGTAGGAGCTTATGGGAATATTAGGAGCTTATGGGAATATTAGGAGCTTATGGGAATATGTAGGAGCTTATGGGAATAAGTAGAGCTTATTGGAATATTAGGAGCTTATGGGAATATGTAGGAGCTTATAGGAATAAGTAGGAGCTTATGCAAATATGTAGGAGCTTATGGTAATATTTAGGAGCTTATGGTAATATGTAGGAGCTTATGGCAATATGTGGGAGCTTATGGGAATATTAGGAGCTTATGGCAATATGTGGGAGCTTATGGGAATATTAGGAGCTTATGGCAATATGTGGGAGCTTATGGGAATATTAGGAGCTTATGGTAATATGTATTAGCTTATGGTAATATGTAGGAGCTTATAAGAATATGTGGGAACTTATGGGAATATGTAGGAGCTTATGGGAATATATAGGAATTTATGGTAACATGTAGTGGCTAATGGGAATATGTAGGAGCTTATGAAAATATGTAGGAGCTAATGGGAATAAGTAGGAGCTTATGGTAATATGTAGGATCTTATGGTAATATGTAGGAGCTTATGGGAATATGTGGGAACTTATGGTAATATGTAGGAGCTTATGGGAATATGTGGGAGCTTCACACTGTGTACTTCAGCACACTTAGTCTCACAGACTTTCTGTCAGTGACGTGGATTGGCGAGGTAGTTCCCGTTGACGCGGAATGCGACACAATCATCTTAACAAGTGGAAACATCATAGGTCGAAGTAATGGGGACACCATCACAGGGATCAAACCCCCACACTATCCAATAACCTTCGCCCAACAGCCCCTCCCATTCCACCCTTACGTTTCCAGGGTTTTTAGTTCAAGAGGGCCTTTTTTGACGCATAGCAAATATTTTTAAAAGGTAGATTTAGTATTTAATAAAAGTTAAAAACATTTTGAACTTCTCACTGATCGCACTTGTAATAACTTGCCTGTGTCGTCAAATATTTTTAACGAAACTCATTAAGAAATCCAACACAAAAAACACCAAATAAATAAAAGAAAGTCAAAATTACTTCCATTTTTTAATCAGTATGTGTTACAATGGTGAGGAAACCGCCTAACTTAACCCCCTCCCCCTCAAAACAAAAAAAAAGTAAAGTTCCATTAGGGCCATCGGGGCAGATGAAGTGTAGAATTCGTCAGTTTCTGTAACCAGTTAATATATGGGGATTTCCCCCAACTTTAGTCAGGTCACCCATTTAAACCTGGCCACCAGTCCCTCTTCCCTCCCCCACCCCACCCCGCTCATGGCCGTACCCGAAATGACGCCCCCCCCCCACTCTTTAGTTAAATTGAGATTGAAAACGAATCAGAATAAAATGGTTCACCTGAATAATTTAATTACAAACACTTTAATGTGTTCGTCCAATAATTGAAAAAAAAACATTGTTCCGTTTCAAATAAATCCCCCCCCCCCTAAATTAATTTATGACGCTAGTTTGTATCATTCAGTTTTGTTCCTTTATGAAATGTATTAATTGCTTTTTTTTTATAGTTTGTGTTAAAAGTGTAACATAATTACATTAGCCACCCCGCCCACCAATAAAACATTCAATGAACCCATCGCACAAATTAAATTGACCTGAATTAGTCATTCGCTCCACCTTCACCTCTTTTTTTTTTCTTAGTAATTTAATCGTTCTGGAATCAATCAATTATCATGTCTATAAATCAGGTTGTTTTTTTTTTTCTTACATTATTATAAAGAGTTTGGTCATCATCAAATAGTATACTAACTGTCAGCTAGTGCTGCTATCCCTAATTGTTATTTATATTTCCAATGTAATCAAACTAACTTTGTTGAGTTGGCAAGTTGGCGCACTTAACGTCATTTGATCTCATTGTAAAATTATTTTTATTATATACATATACTTTTTTTTTTCATCGGTTACTGAAAGTGTGTAATAGTAAATATTTGTGACAAAGGGAAATAAGTTACAAAGGGGAAATAACAATGTTATTTAAAAGAAAATCTTTGAAGAAAAAAAGTTATCCCTCGCATGGATTAAAAAAAAATCTGTCAGTTAATGATGCAAAAACATGAAAAAAAAATAAGTATAATTTAAAAAAACAAAATCTCTCATCAAGGACAAAAAGATAGAAAATTTGATTCCAATTGGTTAATATTGTATTTGTCAAAACATGCACTTCGATATATACATGTATACATTCTGTTCATCATGGTATCCACAAAATGTGACAGTAATATTTTTTTTACTCTGATTTTTTTTCACATCAATATTCTCAATACCAATTTCAACCCTTCTACTACCAACATTTTTTTATGTACAGGTATTTAAACTATTTTTGTTTAAAACTTACACACCTGTTGAATCTATTTCAATCTTTATTTGTCACATTTTAAATAAAATAATTATTAATGTATATTTATTTAAAAAAATAATCTTTTCATTGCATTAAAAAAAATTTGGTGAAATTTTTTGTATACAGTAACATATAGTTATCTACATTTCTACGTATAGTTTATTACTGATTTATTTTCTTGATTTTTTTTTTTCAGGCCGTCCAGGCTCAGGAAAGTAAACGCAGGAAGAGGCGTATTATGAAAATAGCTGTCTACTTCATGTTTGGAGTCATTGCTCTTGGTCTCTTTGCTATTTGGCTTTTTCACAAAGACCCTGTTGAGTCTCTCCGATTTGGCTCCGAGTTCATCCTCACTTCCAAGCTGAGGTCCTTGGAAATTAAGAACAGCCAGGGGGACAGCGTTCTTTATGGTGAGATGGGCCGATTCCTGGAGGCCACCTCGTACTTGTCCTGCTACAAGAATGACTCCACCATCGAGCCTAACTGCCTCCACTGGTATAATACATCTAAGCTCCGGGTGGAAAAATTCAGCAACAATACGTCCTCCTGCTACAGACTCCAATGGGATGGCCTGCTGCCAAACTTGATGGCAGAGGACTGTTATTATCTGCAGCGATACAAGTGGTATGGCTATTTGACTAACTTTACACCACCCTGGCCAATCAGTGATGTGTTCATTGATAACATGGATTATTACACTGAATATCCAAAGGATCAGTCTGAAAACCTTGTCCCCATCTGGTTTGGGCAGCAGGGTGTGTCTATTTTCATTGACTCCAGCTTCCCTTTTGTTTTCTCTTGGAACATGACTGACAAGCGCCAGTTCTGCATCCGCTCAAAGCTGTCAGCAGAAGAGAAAAATGTGCCACGGACGCAGCTCCGCTACACCATCTGCCAGAGCGATTCCCTCAAGGATGTGTACAGCTTCACACAGAGGCACAGAGAGGAGCAGGACATGGCCTTCTCCCAGAACAAGGAACACCTGCTCCTTTCAAAGCCCATCCATGCCCTGTCCTCTAGGTCCAACCTGCAGGAGCTCATGTCTCAGCTGCGCAGGAATGAGTCCCAGTGTAGTCTGCTGGAGCTGCATGATGAATGGGAGAGAAACTTTGGTGATTTAGAGTTGGACCCAGACTATGCTGACCAAATACGAGCTATCCTCCGAGAGGCGGAGAGGTTTAACTGCTCCCCAATACTTCCTTTGTCAACTTTCTTCAGCTACAAGTCCCCCCATTTTCAAGAAGGGGTCAGTAATGGCTACTTTGTTAGGGACAGTCAAAATCTGGTCACCAGGATGATCAAGTGGAGGGGGCAGGAAGGCGCGGCACTGGACGTGTCCAATCCAAAAGCTGAGGCTTGGTTTAAGGGTCATGTTGGTCGTCTTATCAACGATTTGAAGATAAGCGCCCTGAAGCTTCTTCATCTCAGCGTGCCTCCGGAATCGACTTATTATGACAAGAAAATGACATACTTGGAGTATACAAGGAAGCTTTACCTTGACCTTGCCACCTTCAGTAATGTGTCCCTTGTCCTGGAGCTGGCCACTGGATTCATACCTTTGCCAGTCTACACCCCTGTCAGAATGAATTTCTACAGGGATGGGGACAGGAACTGTTTAAACACATCCATCCCATTTTCTCTGATGCTGGGACTGAGTGGCTTCCCTCTATTGATTGCAGATGCTGACAGGATGGCTGAAAACTCTACCACAGATGAAATGTTCATGAGGTGGCTGCAGATTGCTATCTTCTTCCCAGTTCTGGAGATACCCAGCATCCCGGCGCTGAAGAATAAATCCATGCAGGACACATTGCAGTGCGCCTTAAATCTTAGGCATGAGAAAATTTTGCCCAACATGACACGGCTCTGGAAGGAGCAGCCTGACCTGCCAATCATTCGCCCCCTGTGGTGGGTGGCCCCAACTGATGATCAAGCCCTGGTCATCAATGACCAGTTTATGGTTGGTGACCACTTGATGGTGGCCCCATTCACCTGTGAGAATGAGAACGAGAAAAAAGTTTATTTCCCAGAAGGGGACTGGTTGAGGGTGACCACCGGGGAAAGTTACAGTGGTCCCAATTCCTATACATTAACTATCCAAGCTGCTAATGAAAGTGTCTATTTCTGGAAACAAGCATAGTGACTCTTTTGTTACTCTTATAAACCGTTCACATGCCACAAAATAATACCATGTTTATATTTATCTAAGTCTATAATGTTTAAAATATTTTTATGTGAGCAAGTATTGTCCATTGCATTAGAGTTTAGCTTTACCTCTATACTGACTTTTTACTTGCTGGGAAATTGAGAATAATATAAGAAAAAATAAAAAAGGTTTCTTCAGCCAAATTTTTCCCTACAGATTTGCATTTCTCCTGTAGGACAACCTCTTTCATGTGCATATATATAAGTTGAAAACATGTTCATTGAATATTTTAAAATGTAACGAATATCTGCAGCAGTAAGCAACATTTTTAAACATTTTGTTAGAAAGCTTTGTGTACATTTGTTTATTTCAACCTCTCATTCAGAAAATGTTCATGTTAGATTTACACACGGTATGTGGATTCTCATATTTTGTTTTCTATTTTTACATAAGACTCTTGACCAGGGATGGCAAATAGGATTTTATCTTAAAACCCTACAGTGCCCTATGATTCATATATGAATCAACCATATTTGTTCATTATTATAATCTTATTATTAACTTTGGCCTAAAAAGGTGAATGTATTTATTCACGTTAACTCAGAGGGATGTAACATTACCGGAAAAGCATGCGCAATCAACTTTCGCTTTTTTATTTCCCATCTAATGTTAATAATTATACAAATTTAAAAAAAAATAAATTGGGCACTGTAGGGTTAAGTTCTGAGTATGCATTATATTGAAATGTAATTTTTTGGGTTTGCCTTAACGACAGGAGTGCCAGATTGATTAAGTCCCTTGGTGTCAAATTGTCGATTTTTTTTTAATGATTTATTATTGAAATTTTACCATTTCTGAATCGAAGTATATGAGTTTTATAGTTTGCAATGGTTTATATCTTCAATAAAAATGCACTTGAAAATCGTCTACAATTTTGCTGAAAAGTGTAAGTTTACGCCAAGTTTACTGCATGGTAAAAAGTAACTACCAATTTTAAGTGTTTTTTTTTTTTTACTAAAAAAAAAATATTACAAACACACTAACACACACGCAAAATCAAATAAAAAACAAACTATAAAAGCATTTGAAACTGACCAAAACATTTTTTTTTAACTTTTCAAGAAAAAACAAAAGGTAGCCTAGCCTAGCCTAGCCTCACGACAAAGGCGGGCGCCCCTCTCACTTTTTGGACATTTTATCAAAAAAGTAAGTGACAGTGCAAAAGATATAATGCACAGTGCATTATGTCTTTCTTGTAGTTTTTTTTTATTTTTCTCTAAATGCTAGTTTTCTTTTCTTTATTCTCAATTTCTTCTACATTTTTGAAGGGATTTTCTTGAAATTTGACACACATGTTCTAAATACATGTGTAATCAAATCTTCTTGATGAAATTTTAGAATCGGCTATACTTTTTTTTTTTAGGAATTTTTTTGTTGGTAAATTTATCACATTTTGACAGATGCCGAATACCCCTTAGGAAAAAAATAATTTAAAAAAGGCCGTTAAGGATATCAATAAATCATCAAGAAGTTTTGTTACCCATACACCAATTGCGGTATTTTCTCAATTTCATTTAGATAGCTGTTGTATTTTAGGAGAAATAGCGTTTAGAAAAATATACTAAAAAACAATATGACCGCCGTTTCCATGGCAATCACTTATTTCAATTTTTTTTTTTTGACTATATTTTAACTTACTATCTCCAGTACTATATGTGTGTTAAATACCATACTGATATCTGCGAAAATAAGGATTTTTTTTTATCTGGCCTTCCTTCCCTTAAGTAGAGCAAAGAAAAGTGATTATTTTTTTTTGCCTGCCAGTACCAAATGTTTTTATAGTAGTGCTTGTATTTATAGTTAAATTTATTTTTCCTACTTTTTTTCTGTGAGCCGTGAAAATTTTTGTCATGTATTAGACATCTGCGCTCTTGACTGTCTAGCCTGAATAGGCAGAAGTGCAAGAAAAATAACCTAAAAGCCAGAAATCTCTAAATACCTACACCATCCATTTCCAGTTGCCCACCCTTATTCAAACTAAAACCTACCATCAGTTAATTTTTCTGAACAGGGTGATACTGAATGAATCAAGGATGGCAATTACACCACACATGTGACATACTTGGCATGTCATAAAATATTGCTTTTATGCCAGACAATATTTCTGACTGGCGTAAATATTTCAAATGTAATAAAAAAACAAATGAAATTATTATTAACACCACTTATAAAAACATAAGATACTGGATTTGTGAAAAGGAAATTCATTTCAATTTCCTTTGATAATTGCAGTTAGGATAAATTCTATATGCTATCCCTGCTTTATTGCAAAAAAAATATCTTACACATTTTCTGATAAACTTTATAATGTCTTTTTTATTTCAGAAAATCATTAAACCAGATGCAAGTTTAAAATAAATAAAACTTTTATGTAAAATTTTAGTTTAATTCTTACAAAAATATTTTTATTCTTCTGTTCACTGATAAAATTTGATAGGGTAAGCCTAACATAAAAAAAGGGAAAAATTATCTAGAATTATTACATGTATTTATAAAAATTCAAGCTGGATAAATTAGTAGCTTGATAGAGTTTCTTATATTTTAAATGAAGTCATTCTTTAGGAGAGTCTATGATATTATTATTAGTCTGTTTTACTTTACTGATATAATACTCTCTTACATT
The DNA here is from genome assembly GCA_021962125.1 of Bulinus truncatus. Taxonomy (NCBI): domain Eukaryota; kingdom Metazoa; phylum Mollusca; class Gastropoda; family Planorbidae; genus Bulinus; species Bulinus truncatus. The sequence continues at coordinate 20,794,484 of JAGDYQ010000002.1, forward strand.
ATAAAAATTTAAAGACATGAAATATAGCATTTATTATTTTGAAAAAAAGTTCATCAGAAACTGAAGAACACACACAGGCACATACGCACACACAAAAATACTTAGATACTTTTACACATATCTAGATCTCTTTTTACAATGCAAAAAAAAACAAAAAAAAAGCAACTCTTACATTTATATATACACCTGGTGCAAATGTTCTCACTGGTGGATCGTGAGCTAGTTTTAGGTCGGTCAGCAAAAAATTTTATTATTACTTTATCGAGAAAATATTAATATGTCGTTTTTTTTTTTCCTTTTACCCCTTTTTTTCTATTATTAAAAGTGGGTTGAGAAATACTGATCTAGTGTCGTGTTTAACATAGATTTACAGTTCAGTAAGCATTTCAGTTTTTTTACTATCTAGTCTGAGCAAAAATTTATTTTCTTCAGTGGCATTATTATATTTATATATCTATTGTTGCTTTGGTGTTCTCCCTATTTTATAAAATAATTTATACATTTCGAAATATCTTTTTAGCTTTTTACAAACCACTCTTTTGGATTCCATTGCAGCTTGTATAAACTGCAACTGGAATAAACAATCTCCACTATATATTTTTTCCTAAGCTTCAGTTTTCTATTCATTGAATTCATTTCAGTCATTACCTTTATAATTGTCTTTCACCATCCAGTCTTTTTCTTTAAAAAGATTTTTATATTTCTTTTTATGCATGTTAAATTGGTGTGTCAGCTTGAGAAAGATAGTTTAATTTTAATTTTGCATTATTTTAGCATAAATGTAAAATTGCTTGTTGAAAGTTCTATTTTTCATTGTCGTAACACCTGTAAAAAGATATATGTATATGGTCTTGACAGGAGATTTTTTATTTTTTTTTCTGGACGGAATGCTATGTAAATAAATGTAGTTTCCTTTAAAAATTCAACCTAAAAAAATTTGACAAAGCTTTTATTGTCTCCCTTGCACATTTCACAGAACTCCATTTTAACTCGTTTTGAAAGTTAATATGTAAAGACATTGTCTCAGGAAATGAAATATAGCTTGAGAATCATATTGCAGTAAGTTTGCCAAGTTTGTTTAATTGAGAGTGATTAATTTTTGTTTCTCTGTGTTTTGTAGGTAGAGAAAGTTTTTGTTTATTTTACCAATGGCAAGTATTTAATAGCAAAATATCTTTACCTTCTGTAGCAAATATTTTAACTAAACATTTCAATCAAAACCACAATGTTACGAATATCTAGTATTTTGTTTTACTCTATAGAAGAGATGTGCTTGGATACGTCTCTCACAACGGTTGCCAATTTACGCTCTTTATAAGATCGCATACAAAAAGAAAATTGAAGAAAAATTTGCTTATAAAAAAAAATAAACAAAATGGCGATTATCTTTCCCAAATCTTTATGAACTGCTACAAATATTATTTTATTTGTTTAAAAAAAAAGGACCATTTGCAAGAATGTAAAATGAGTTGTTGAAATTAAATTTTGTACATGAAGTATTGAAATGAAGAAATTATATCATTAGTGCCATTCAGTGACACAGTTAAACCAAGAGATTTATTCAAAGCATTTAAAATTGTATCAATTTTTTTTTTTTGGCTGCGTTGTCGTTTACATCTTCAATAATCTATCTGTACAGACTGGGTTCTTTTTTGCTTCAACAGATTAAGTTATTGTTTAAGTATTACGTATGAAAGTATGATATCTCCTTTACATCCAATGTGGATTGCATAGGGTTAATGTTTGAACACCTCGGCTTTCAAATGTCATTGTTGTTAAATGCCACATTTTTTTTTTTACTTTTAATACACATGAGGATTTTTGTTCACAATGGTTAGGTATTATCTGTATTACAGCGCATTGCTTAAGTTTATTAATTCAAGACCAGATAGTTTTGTTTGTTTTAAAGAATGAGTGCAACAAACATACCAGATAGTTTTGAGTACGTTTCAGCAGTTGGTCTTCCTTCTCAACATTTTAAATCCATTCCATACAGTACATACAGTACATATGGCTTGCCGTTATGCATATTTATTTGGTAACCGTACATTAATTTTTTTATTTGTTGGTGTGTGCATTGTGTGCTTTTGACTGTAAAATTTATTTATTTGGAAATACCTTTCAAAATTAGTCAGATTTTTAAAAAATAGATTCTATGAAGTATATCAAACCTTAAGACATTTATTTTATGTTCTATTTATGCCCACTATACCTGCTTTTGGAAGTGGAATGAAGTCACTGGTCTATATATGAAATACAATCAGGTCTCGAATTATGCAGAGAGGGATAACTTTCTCACAAATCCCTCATTCAAAAATTTTACTCAAAAAAAAAGATTGTATATTCCTTGTAAAAAATGTATGTGTTTTTTTTTCACTACTTAGAGAAATGTGCATAAAGGAAAGTTAAAAAAAAATCTTGGCATGAGTTCGCTTTTCTTGCTGAAATTTTTTTGCACATGTTTGATCAGTTTTTACAAATTATACTAACCATTTGTACATAATCATATTTTTTCCCCTCTGTATTATAGATGTGGAAGATGTTATAAAACTTGAAGCTTCAGAACATGACGGCCTGGCCTTTTGATTGAAAATATTTTAAATGTTGTGTTTTTTTTAGTATTATAAAATTACTAAATTTCCTTTTCTACGGTATAATTTTATTTTTGGCAATCTGATACTGTTAAAGTTATGTTTAAAAAATCATGTAAATGCCAAACTGTGAATTTATCAAATGCTGCTGCTGTAAACAGAGTTAGCATTTTAAAATATATTGTTCTTAAAAAAAATAAAAGTATTTAGTTTTTCGCTGTACAGAAAACACATAGTACATTTATGCTTTGTGGTCTTCACATTCACCCTTGATGTCTGAATTATTTTCTTCTTGTCTGTAATGATAGAAGCAAGTATATTACTTTGATTGAAATTGATTGGCTATACATTTTCTTGATGATACTTGGTGAATATTAAGCACCATGACCTGTTTGATCATAATATGGTGCTCGTCATTCTAATTAAGATGACTTTGACGGGCATTTTATTTTTTTATGTTGGTGTCAAGTTGTTCGTGTCTCTTATAAATTTGGATGAAATAATTTTATTTAAGATGACTTTGACGTGTATTTTATTTTTCTATGTTGGTGTCAACTTGTTCGTGTCTCTTATAAATTTGGATGAAATAATTTTTATGTTTTACTAGTCACTTTCTTGTCCTAATTGCATTCTATTATTTTACATTCATTTGAAATGTGGATTTGTATAAAGTCATTTTTCTCAGATTGATTCTTTAAAAAAAAAAAAAAAAGCAAACCGCGACATTATAATCCTTGCCAGTGAGATACTTACATAGTTATACACCACTGTGAAGATTTCCCTAAAATTGAAAATAGTTGTGACTAATCAATCAATACTTGTAGTATATGATGTACCATGTTTCTCATTACAGGTATAATGGTTTGCAGATTATGGTGTTTAGCTTATATGAAATAGAATAAAGAAAAACAATCTTTTTTTAATTGAAGATCCTAACTAAAACAGATCTCACCATCAAGGAGAGGGGACATACTGTTAAATGCCTTACTGTCGAGCTGGGGGTCCCAGGTTTGATCTCTGTTGAGAACCAAGGGAATTATTTCCGATCATGGTGAGAGCTCCATCCATTTCTCCTGTAGTGCCTCCATGTCCAATGCACTATCGGCTATGGTGGGGATGAAAGAAGTGCGCTGTGAAAATTGTCTCATAGTGGTTTATAGGATCCTTACAGGGGCTTGAAAATTCCATTTTGGCTAGTGTATTTTGCACAAGGTTTTAGTCACAGAAAATATTCTGTGGCCCACGCAGTGTTTTTTTTTTTTTGTCAGGCCGCTATTTATTACTGATGTGCATTCCATCATTTGGACAGAAACTTGAAGGTAGAGCTCAGTTAAATTTGGAAAAATTTAAGATTAACTTTTTTAAATCTGTCTCTTAGAATGCAATGTCACTGATTTAATTTTAGAAAATTGTAAACTTTACTCATATTTTTCTCTGAACCGTATGAAAGGCTTCTGACAAATAGAAATGTTAAATTTTCAAAATAATTTTATTGTGACATTGTGAAGGAATAATTTTTATGTCATTTTTTAAATTCTAATTTGAGTAATTTTCACTCTTTTAACAGCTTATTTGGCTCCCTCCCCCTCTCCCCCGTGGGGTTAGCCACGCCTTGCAGTGTTTATCTTTATTAAGGGTTGTTGTTATTTATTGTACATGATGATTTGAATCCCCATTATGCTTGTGATAAAGAAATGGTGTTTTTGAAATCTAAAAAAATTCCATTTCATCCGTTGCTATGTAAAGATAATTCTATTATTTTACTGAATACCTTTTTTCTGGTTTCAAATTCAATTTCTGTCAGAATTTTTTTAAAAAGTTTTTTATCTTTACGGTATTAGATTTCACTTCTTATACATATAGAATCTGCTTTAGTAATCCAAGAGGTTTATTTCAAAATGCTTGCACTATTCATTAATCCTGTAAAAATAAAAACATATTCTGATACCTTTTTTTTTTATATAAAATCTGTTTCTACAACAGAAAAATGATGAAACTTAAGATATGTAATTTTTTTTTATATGTATGTGATCTCATTTATTTTCATCTTTAGCTTTAAAATTTTTTTTAAATTGTCCTTTCTGTGACCACAAGTTGACTGAAGTAGTTGCTAGAACCATTTTTTCATTTCTATTTCAAATTCATCACATCGAATATACATGTAGACCTGCGTTGTCAACTGCTTAAGAAATTTTTTTTTTTTCAATAAACTAATTTTTATCAAAATTACCTTGTTGCATGCTTATTAAAATTTTTTTTCTTTTATTCAACAAAAGTCAAGTTGAAAAACCAACTATACACTTTTGGAGAAACTTGTGTTAAATTTAACGTGGAATGAAAAAGAGCTGCTGTATATTTAATGGAACAAAGATTATTTCTGTATTTTCTCAATACATATGTTAAGTGTTATTTTTGATACAATCAATAACCCACTGATAAAAAACAACAACAAAATCTGAGCATGATAATTAAAACAAACATTTTTTTTATCTCTTTTTAACACATTTAATTTTCATAAATGCATATAAGGGAAATAACTGAAAATTGAAGTCGTAATTATTAAAATAATAATCATACATTTTATCACTTGTATTAAGATTGTAAATGACAAGATTTAAGGAAGTACACATCATCGACACTCATTCTATCATTAATATTTTTTTTTTTGCTTTTTAGACTGATGTCAAAACTCACAAAGCACTGAGTTGTCAAGCAACCACATGGGGGTGGAGGGGTGTTCAAGAACAATCTGTTCTGGATTATGTACTAGTCTAAAACACACAAAAGAAAAAAAATAATCAGCAATCTATTTAACATAATTATCTTGCAGTTGAAATCTTTAAATGAAAATATATTGTTATCACATGTGAGTCACTGACTGAAAGTGAATACAATGAACTCAATAGTAGCATTTAGTGCGCTGGTTTTGCTGACATTGCTTTTGTACATTACTTCAGATAAATGGTTATTCTTCTAAATATTTTGAGACATCATAAGCTTCATCAATCATAGTTAACTAAATATAGCAGTGAAAAATTCCTGTACATTTCCTTTAAATGTATCAAAAACATTATTGCAGTTGCGAATAATTATATTGTATCCATGGTCTTATTTTCAGCCCCAACTAATAAGCTTAAAAAATTATAGATAAAATCAATAAAAAAATCATACATGTGTATTATTTTTATAAAACATAAGCACTCAAGAGCAAATCTACTTTTAGATTAAAAGAAGGTCTAGAGATTAATAAAATAACTGAACTTATTCATTTAAACGATGTTAATGAAAAAAACTTTAGGTTAAGTTAACAAGTTCTATACTAATTGTGTTTACATAATGTCACATAAATGCATATTAAATCCTTTTTCCCCTCTGTGCTTTTTTATTTATAATTTACTGCATTAGAAACATACCTTTATTTAGGACAGTATTTAAGAGAACAAAAGTTAAATTTGTATTTATTTAAACGTAATAAAAATAAGAATCACATTAAACTCAAATCATACAAAAGAAATGTTAAAAGTCATAAAAATTAAGGATGGAAACACATTTTTTTTTATTAAATATGAAATCAATTCAGAAAACTATATTAGGAAAATTACAAAACTACCAATTTTTTGCAACTACCTTCACACACTATTAAACTTCTGCTATTAAAACAATATCTTATACCTCAGTTACCACACAAAAATTAGATAATGTTTTGCAGATGAACAAAATATCTTTTCGAGCGAGAAAAGAAAAAAATTGTAAAGAGAACTAGTTTTATACATAATAGAACTTATCAATGAAATTTAATGGAGTCAGTTAAATTTTCATTAAATATAAACCCATAAAGGTTAAATTTATTACACAAGTCATATAAAAATAAATAAATTACAAAAATTAATTCCTAATTAAAATATATCACTGCATTATGGCATTATGATAATTCAAACAGAAATATGAAAAAATATTATCGTGTTGCTTAGAAAAAGAAAAGAAAAACATGATGGTTTGTTAGAATGCATGCACTAAATAAAGTGATTTTGATAGATAAAAAAAAACATTATCACACAAGCCTTCAATAACCAAAAAAAAAAAACATGAAGTAAAAATGGAACATTGTCCCCGGTTAGCAAAAACAAACCTCAAGAAAAACCGGTGGCATCAACTTAATATGCCAATGGAAAAATGGAGATTCAAAATAAAAATATATATATAAATAAATTACTGTTTAACTGCTATTTTAAACTAAAGATTTGAAAATATTGTAACTTAAGAGACAAAATGATGTTATCTTGGGCAACGCTTGTTATGAAAGAGGTCACCTGGTTTTGTATACAATGGAAGCAGTGGTATCTAAAGACAGTACTTTCATACACACATAAAAAAATATCTTTTATTTTTTTACAATGCAATTTTTAGGAATAAATTTTTTTTAAAATTCACAATTTTTAGGGATGGTTAAATAAAATAAAAGTTACAACTTAGATGTTTAGATTAAAAAAAAATAATGTGAATAAGCTTTTACCACTAAATTAATCAACTGCAATGTTTTAATTACATTTATTTTAGGCTGATGGAAATTTCATTACAAAGCCATTTATTCATTAATGATGAACCGTGACACTAAAATGCTTTCTCTTCCCTATGGTCAGCTGTTGATTTTTAATTCATTGGTGTATATAAATGCCGTTTAGATAAAGACTTATATTTAAATTTATTTAATTCATGTCTTAGTAAAAGAAGAAAATCTTGTCTGTGAGTAAAAATAAGTATGCTATTACAAAACAAACAATATATTATGAATAATGGCAAAAACTAAATTTTATAGGTTTGGTAAAGATTTTTTTAAGCATTGTTATGAAAACAATGTTAAATACTTACTAACAGTATCGAAGTGTACACAATTATTATTTTATAGGATTTAAAAAAAAAATAATAATCAGAAAAATGTACATTTATCACAATTCAAGTATCTGAATGTTTCTATCTAAGTCAGCTTCATGTAAGTGTAGTAAAGTATTAGCACATTCTTTTTTTACTTTGTATACCAACAGTAAAATAAAAGAAAAATTCATATCTGTGAATGAAGACAATTTTTCTGTTACGCATTGCTAGATCCCAAACAAAAATTAAAAAAAAAAGATACCGTTTACAGTTTTAATCATTTTCAACCCCAAAAAGCTCTAAACAGTTAAAAGGACATAAGCAAATTAATAATAGCTTAATGCTGTATTATATAAAATACAGTATTATGAGGGATTAGAAGACTCACAAATAACTTCGGTTAAATAAAGAAGCTACTATTAATGCCTATTGAGAAAAAAAAAACAAGCTCTGTTAGCTAAATGAGCTACGAATATATCAGGGGTGAAGTGGTTAAATGGAAATCTAATACAAGTATTTGCTTTGTTAAATAAATAGTTCTAATGGAGCTACAAATATCATTTTTCATGTTCCCGTGCCCACAGGTTATCATCAATCTTAGACTGGATGGTGTTAAACTTGCTCAAGTGCAGTTCCACTGTCTTCTCCAGCTCTAGCCCAATGATGCCTTTGTATGGGATCCTATATTTGGCTATTTCTCTGCTAGCAAGACACTGAAGGGTAGTAAACTTTAAAGGTGGGACAATACTATGTAAGGGGACAGTCTGAAGTAGCTCCCTAGCAGTGTCACCTTTATTATTACAAGCATCTATATGGCTACCACTCTCAACGAGCACCTTTATCACCTGCCGATCCAGCGGCACATCTTTGGCAGCGATATGGAGAGGAAAGTTTCCGTCCTCGTCAATGGCATTGGGGTCAGCGCCAACTTCAATTAAAAGATTAATAACATCAAGACTAGGAAATTTACATATTGGATATCGTCCCACATCTGTTGTTTCACGGGTACAGGCGAGATGTAGAAGCGTGCTTCTTTTAACACCTAAGGGAGCCATTCGAACTAACCTGTACACAATTTTTCTAAAATCTAGTTTGTCGTCAACTGATAATAACGATTCTAGCCTTGTCATTAGACACAGTAAATGTAAAACTATAACCATCAGCCTTTTGAGGTTTGAGAGATTCCGACTCTCTGCATCTCCTGTAGCTGTTTTCTGGTTCTTACCACAGGCGATGGCTCGTTGCACTTCTTCTACAGCATGCTGCAAGACAGCCATGAGGTTTTGAAATTTAAGACATGAAAACAAATCCTTCCCTCGCCACTCGGATGTCATGAAAGAAAATAGCTCAGCAAAAGACAAGAAACTGGACTGGGTCATAGGACTGACAGGTTCTAATGCACTTTGTTGCATTTCAAGGGCATACATCCATAGAGATATACAGCGATCAAAGTTGCCCATGTCTGCATACAGTGCACCACGGTAACGAATATAGTACGAAGTGTCTGGGTGTGCAGGTCCTAAAATTCTTTCCCGTACAAGCAGTGCTTGCATCCTCATCTCATCTGGATCAGAAACGATTTCATCAAGCACACTGCTTGAATGAGCTTCCACAGCATACTCATAGGCTTCAACAGGTTTGACATTGGTAGGCTTTGGAAAAGACTTCTGCCCGTCCTCAAATCTCAGCTTCATTGCCCTGTGCCATACTTCTAGGGCAGCTAAATTATCTCTCTTCCTGTCAATGTAAGTAGCCCCCAGAAGTTCTAGAGCTTCAATTTTTTCAACACGTGAGCACTCAGCCCGGGAAATAAGATACTCCACTATATGATGAAAGCCAGCAACGGCGGCTGCCATGAGAGGCGTCATCTGATAGTGGTCCTTCACCATGACAGCGCCATGTTTTAATAAGAGTTTCATTATCTCCAGGCTGCCAGACTCAGCGCAGTCATGCAGAGCTGTGTTACCTGATGAAAAAAAAAGTCACAAAAGATTATCAAGTGCATTGTGATATTTCGTAAACAATTAAACAAACTATGCTTTGAACAAGACAAGCCTAATCAACAGTACTATGTGGTATCTGCAGCAGATGACAGCAGTTGCAAGGTTGGCAGTTTTCCCCACCAGTTTGATAGGTGTTTATTGGAATTCAGAGTGAATGTTTTACAACAGAAAGTATTTCATCTGCTTTTAACACTTTACATGTAAGCCTACATGTTTTATCGGTAAAGAAAAATGTATAAAATAATGTTTCAAATAAAAAAAAATATTAAAATAAAAAATATGTACATTCAAAAAGATAAATGTTAAAGACTATCATTTTGTTGTCGCAACTCAAGCAAGCCTTGTATTAGGCCAGCCTATGGTAGGCAGGAGTGTTAGCTGAAAGGAGGACAACCGTAACACGTTTCAGCTTCCCCACCTTCCACTTACAGCTAGAATAACTTGGTAGATAAGGGTCAGTTAGAGAACCCTCTAGTTTTCACACATTATCAGATGGAAAAATTAGCTAGTGACAGCCTTGATGTTTCATTACACATGACAAGCTAAATAAATTTGTATGTTTTCATATTTGTCTCAAGATTACAAAAATATATATTGTAATCATCATATTTTAAACACAGAGAAAGACTGGGGAAAGCTTTTTCATATCCCTCACTACTATTAAAGTAGAGATTATATCTATAGCTTGTAAATAATACAAATTTAGGATGGCTGTGTTTTGGCAGATGTATTTTCCTGATTTGGTGACTTTTTGGCTGCATTGTCTGTGCATTTCAGCAGTTTTGTTAAAAGCAACTGGAAAACTGGCAAAATAGGGTCAATCATATCTGTGGAGATGATGTAATTAAACAGTAAATTAGCTGTGTCAATATCCTCTGCCCAACAAGATAGGCAGTCAAATTAAGCAATACTTTGTACAACAAGGTCAAAACAACATGCAGCAGTGGCAATTATATATTGAAATCCTCAGGAGAAATGTTCATGGTGCTGAATAACAGAATGGTTTTTAAACAAGAAAAATAATTCACTGTCTCTTTTACTGGTTGGTTTATCCAGAATGATTTGATTATAATGAATGAATTTGGAGATAAAAATATAGGCAATCACAAGAAGGAAAGATCAAACTATACACAGAAGTAGATAGCATCAAATTGAATTAATGGGATAAAAGTTAAATTTTTCAGTTTTGACTGCTTTCTATAATGAAAATTAATAAAGTGCAAATTTTAGAATATTTTTGATGATATGAACATTTTTTGGAAACATCCCATAATGGTCAATCAGAAAAGAAAAACAACAAAAAAACTTTAAACACATTTCTTTAAGTGGCACTAACAGTAAAGAAAACTTAAAATACAGCAATATTTTTCATGCGTTCTTGAGCTGGACAAAGGCGGCTCTTGCTTTTCCAATCCTTGCTTTGACATCCGCATCTGTTCCACCCTGCTGATCTACGATGCTACCCAGATAGGTAAAGGACTCTACTTCCTTCAGCTGACTTCTGTTTAGGGTGACTGCATTCGTGCTGGTGGAGTTAATTTTCAGTGCTGGTGGAGTTAATTTTCAGGATCTTGGTTTTAGCTATGTGTATACTAAGGCCATCCACCTTTGCAGTGGCATTCACTAGATTTGTTTTCTCTTGCATCAACAACATCTGAAATTCCAAAGAGCTGTCCTTGAACACCGAAATTCACCTGTTCAATACAAATATAAGTCAGTCCTATTGTATGGAGCTGAGACCTGGAGATTACGAAGACCACCACTAAGAGAGTCCAGACCTTTATCAACAGCTGCCTTAGGAAAGTTCTTCCAATACGATGGCCTGACACCATCACCAATGCCAACCTTTTAGAACGAACCGTCCAAGCTTCAAGAAGAAGAGATCAGGAAGAGGAGATGGGGCTCGATAGGCCACACATTAAGAAAGCCAGCAAGTAACATCACTAGGTAAGTATTGAGATGGAATCCTCAAGGAAAAAGAAAGAGAGGCCGGCCAAGGAACACCTGGAGGCAAGAATTTGAAGTGGACATCACCAGGATGGGGTTCGGCTGGAAGCAGCTAGAGAGAATGGCTCAGGACAGAAGTCGCTGGAGATCTTTAGTTGGTGGCCCATACTGCGATAGGAGTGATGGGCAATGATGATAATGAATATTTTTCATGAAACAGTAATATAGTATAGTTTCTTTTATCTCGCTACTTTGTCGAAAAAATTTTCACCCAATCAGTTAACTGACACCAGGTGCCAATCATTTTATTTTATGGTGGACCAAACCACTAGTTACCTTTCAATGAAAAAGAACTTTATTTTCAGGATAATGAGATGAAGAAACATAATAGTTCAAGCTCAAATGTGTATAATCATCAACAATAAACAATATATTATATTGGGTGTGGTAGAGTAACCTCCTTATTTCAAGCTTTCACCAATGTGTTTTTTGCTATACTAATACAAGTTTCAAAGATTTCTTCATTTAGATAATGACCTAGAATTTTTTAATAAAGCCTCATTTGGCACTATGGTTTGGACTGATACACCCAACTCCCCAAAATTTAATTGTTTAGCTAATTCTTTGCCAAGGATAAATGACATCTTTAATAGACAATTTTTATAAGCAATGGCTATGTCCAACAATATTTTCATGGACACAGTTAGTAAAGAGGCAATGTCCATGAAACTTTCTTGCTTCTGGTCGTCATCATAATTCATTATTTTCCTTGAGAAGGTATGCATTTAACTGGTTGAGTGCACAGTGAAAAATAAATAAATATTTAAATAATATTCTTATGAATTATTTAAGATGGAATAAACAATGCATTGTTCAACTAATTTTATAGTTTCAAAGTTATTATTACTGTCCAGTACAAAGCAATCCATAAAATAATAAAAAGAACATAATTGTAAAAATGAATTTGTACAATACACTTAATTTTATATTAATGGTCTAGAAAATTCATTTGTAATAATTATGCTAACCATGATAACCCCCAGTTCAAATGCTAAGTATAGTAAAATTTGTTGATATAGAAAAACTCAATAGAATTTTGTGAAGAACAAAGTTAACTATGGCTATGGTTTTCCACTTTAAAATAATAAAAAAAATATGAAATAACAGTCAAACAAAACAAAATTATGACCTATCAGACAGGCCATTACAGTGGCCGTTGGCATAAAGAGGAAAGTTTGAGGCACGCAACCAGTTAAAGATGTCTGTTATCGCATAAACTAAATGTTTCGGTTTAATAAATATAAAAAATTTATTATTTTATGTGTCATACATGTATCTAGTAATATATTATGAGACTTGTTTATATTCACTAATTATCACAAACCTTTTATACTTTTCCTGTTGACCTGAGCTCTAAGTTTCAGCAAATACTCAACTATTTGTAAATGTTTCTTATAACAAGATATCATTAGACACGTATGACCATGTCTATTTGCTATTTCGATGTCAGCTTTTTGTTCCACTAAATATTTGACAATAGCAAAATGTCCATCAAAACATGCTGCTCTTAGTGGGGTAGAATTTGTAAACGTAGTTTTATTAACATTTGCTCCATGTTCTACTAAATATTTGACTATATTCAGATGACCTGCGGCTGCTGCACACCAGAGGGGTGGAGCACCTTCAATAGTTTCACCATCAAAAGTTACTGAACCCACTTGCTCTATTTCAGCTTTACATTGTTCTACTAAATATTTGACCACATCTAGATGTCCGTTTCTACCAGCCATTATAAGCGGGGTTGCACCATTTGTTTTAGCATGAATTAACATCGAAACTTCATCTTTAGATCGTTGGTCTAGGAAGACACGCAGACGGCCTAATTTTCCGTCTCTTGCTGCGTTATAAACAATGGTACGATATTCCATGAATCCTTTCAGTTAGGAAACACGTTATATTTTAATACATCATAAGTGATACAACATTTAATAAATATGGCGTTTCAAGCCATTGACAGTATACATCAAATGACAACAACTTTTTTGTGATGGCTGACAACTGAGGGGGCGCTTAACATTGAAAGGGGAATAATTCCTAAATAAAATATTTTGATACGATTCGTTTTTTCTAGAGTTGAAGAGTGTGCAAAATTATATATTCTTATCTTTTGGAGAGCAGTATTACGTCACTTCTAATTATAATTACACCATGATCACCATGATAAAAATGATACCGTAATAAAGAAATATTTTATTTTCATAAATGTGATATATACGAGCTTAAATGAAAATTGTGATGTGAATAAACAATTTACCAATCTGTCTTAACCAAAGCCTTGAGAAATCAGATATTAAATAGCATCGAAAAAAAAATAGATCAAGAAGTCGTGTTTATGTAATAATTAAAAAGACTGATGTATGCATATATGCGTGTATGCTGCACCAAGCCTGGCCTATTTACTGCCCGTGCGCAAATAAGTCCCCCCTCCCCCACAAAGACAATGATCGCTGAATTATTTTTCCTGTTACTCAGATGTTGATAGTATTAATTTGTATGCGGATCTGTTGACACTTTCAGAAAGGTGAGTAAACTGGCTGTAGCCTATTTGGTAAATATGACATTTTTGGTTAAGATAAAATATGCATGTACTTCAAAACCTGATGATTCCGGAATATCTTTAATTATTTATAGTTCAACAACAACAAACTCCACTACATAAATACAGATATATTTTATAATTATATTTTATTGTTGATAGGTCACAAAAAGTATAAGTCTGCAATGTGCATTTTTATAGGTTGAAAACAGTAATATATTAATCTAAAATTGGTGTCGAGAGCCGAGACATAGGCCTACACATTTTTCTTTAGAGAAGTTTTAGGACTTTGAATTTTTCATCGTTGTGCTCATCTTAGAATTTTTTTCTTACATTTACATAAAGGTGTGGGATTACAACACATTTTTTTTCTTCTCATTTTCTTTTTTTAATTAAAAAAAAAGGAATAAATAAATCATGTTTTATAATTCTCAAAATCATAAGCAAGTAAACAGAACAATTAATAAAATTGAATTAAATAATGACATTTTCACTGACCACGCTTGTCATAAAATGTCAGTGTTTCAGAATTTTTTTTAACAAAAAACCGCCGAAACTCATTTAGAAATAGTATTTAATAAATGGTTATTCTCACCCACCACGCTTGTCATACTTGTTTTTTTTTATTAAGGAAACCGCCGAAATTCATTAAGAAATCCGCCCAATTTAAAAAAGAAAATCGGCCAGATAAATAGAAATTTAAAAATTCCCCTCAACTTGTAAAATTGTATGCCTTTTTTATGTAATATAAAACGTTGAAGGCGGAAAAAAAACTGCACAAAAACGCCAAAATCTTGGATGAGGGAATCGCCAATCCACCAAACTTGTCCCCCCCCCCCCCAAGTCGTGCGCAATATGACGTCCCAGCTTTCGTACACAGTCCTATATACTTGTAAGTTTATGTTTGTTCGTTTCTGTGGAGGGGATAAGGTCGGGAGGGGTCGTTAATAGAGATAGCACCATTCGAAAAGTCCAAAAAAAAAATCCCCACCATAGCCGATAGTGCAATGGCAATGGAGACACCACGGGAGATATAGTGACGACTTGAACTGTGACCTGAAAAATCCATTGCCTCCTGTTGGTGAGTTTGTGTAGGCCTGCTAAGTGTGTTGAAAGCTACTTTTAGACACCGTCTGCATAAATCCGCATTGGTGCCTCCATAACCATCCAGTCGGGCTCGGTTATACGGAGAGGAAGAAACGAAATGACATTTTAACGTTTAGAATTTACCCTTCCTCCGCCATCCCATTTTTTATCTCCCCCCCCCCCAAGTGAGTGACCCATCCCAACTGACCACGCCATAGCATTATGCAACCCAGATTCATGACCGTGTCTCAAGGGTGTTACACATTAATACATAAGGAGTAACACAAAGTAAATGAGTCAATAATTTATAATTATCATTTTATTTCTACCCTGTATGCAATGGCATAACCATATATAAGCGGAGAGAAGGGTCAGCCACGGGAGGCATATACTGTGCCACGAGCAAGAGTAGAATTTTTTACCACTTTACAGGAGTGGGGTGGCAATTTTACAGTTCGCCCCGGTCGCCACTTACGCTAGTAACGCTGCTGGCCCTTAGTAGCTTTGTAGCTGTGCAAGAAGTTACTTCAAAATATGTAGGCCATATCTTCCCAACAAAATGCGCTACACCGTCTCCAGCAAATGTAATTAAACGCAGTAACGTTTATCGTCTGCTGAGTTTCAATATAAAGGGGTACGAAAATTTTAGATCTGGGCCGTTTATAGGTATGTGAGGGCCCCTAGGCAGAGGCTGCCTTGGTTGTTTGGGGTCTAAGGCAAAATATTTGGCCCTTATATGATTTCATACATGTAGGATTACTTTTGCAGGGCAGGGCCGAAAGCGGTCATCTAGATTGCGTGGTTCTGCTGGACAATAATGTATAATATGCTTTTTTTTTTGCTTGCCAGTTTGTAAGGTTGTCTCTTTATAATCACCATCAAAGTACGCCTGCTAAAAATCACAGTAGATAAGAAAAAAATGTGGTTTGTAATAATTTGTATTTTTCACACTTGTACATACATACATGTGCAATGGGGACATTTTCTTCCTTTAGCTTAATAATAACTTTTCATTTCAATTTTAACAAAAAAATATTTTTTGGATCCACAATAAGACACACATGAGCACTCACAGAGATCATGCTGTCGCATATGGTAAACATACTTTTGTACGTAGCTCAAGCTCAACGATTTGCACAACAGAAGAGGCACATGCCATCAATGTGTCGGTAAAAAATAACAGCTAACGTTATTGTAGCCATGGAAAGAGTTTTCCTCAATAGTATAATACTTCTTTAAATTTACAATTGCTGTGTTATAAATGAGACGATGGCACTTCCTAGTTCAGGTTTATTTTATTTTCCAACCGGTGGATATGGAAGGGAGTCAGCTGTCACAGGCTACAATAAAATATTTTATTGACGCAGGGAGGGGATGGAGTGGCTTGGGGCTCATCTGGAAAAAATCAGGCCCGGCAACTGCCCGTGGCTGACGGTGGTCCCCGTCTGAGACTTGTCCGAGTGAGAGAAAGCGAACAGAGTATCGCTGCACAGAACGGACAGTCTGCCCCTCTGGCCGGCGAAGGTGTGAGAACCTGCGATGTCCACCACCAGGGTGTAGTTCTGGCCGCGGTGCAAGCGCAGGGCCGTGTCCAGCACTATGTCGTAGACGTCCTGTTTACCCCGGGTCACGACCGTGGACTCTACCGAGGTCAAGGTTTCATCGCTATCGGTGAGCAATCGGCCTTCCACTTGCAGCTCCTGCTCAGCTCCCCTGCAAGGTCCGTAGATGGTGAAGCCCTCAAGAAGAATTTCCTGATTCACCTGCAAATTAAAAAAAATATTTTTTTTTTCAGGTGAAGATCTTTATTAATTAGTTGTTATAATACATTTCAACGGACCCATTGGCATTATAGAAAAAGAAGATTGCTCAAAACATTGTCCACTGGCAAGATGTGCTTGAAACCCCATGCTCCTATGGAGTGAAATGACAGAAGAATATCAGAAGTGGATGGTATCCACAAGTCTTAAAATCAAAGTTGTAACTGATTATTAATCGTTTAAAATATATTGTTGATAGCACAGACGTTTTTAGGTGTTTGGAAGACGACAGGCACATATTTTAAGAGATATTTCAAAGTATCCGATGGGGACACATATAAATCAGATTTGAAAGGAATAGTTATAGGTAGGGAGGGCTCTTGGACAACGGTGGTGGTCTATTTTCCAGTCCAATCATAAGCGCTTCTTGTGATTGGGTGGGTGGGGGGCACATTGGCTTGCATGACACATTGGGCGATGCAACTGATGTTCAATAAATTACCTGGAAACAAATGGCGTTACTCCCAGAACGGTTATTGAAGGCCGCTTCACTTCTTTCCTGGAATCTGTTGAACCTCTGGTGTCTTTGAAGTGTGCGCAGACTTCGACGAAAGAAGGAGCTCTCCCTGAGAGAAGACAGTGAAAAAACGAAAAAAGATATATGTGAGTGCTTTCATTAGTAAATACATTATATGATACCTAACACACGTACATTATAAAGACCCAACTTCCGTGAAAAAGACTGAGGTATGTAATTCGCATCTTATTTGATGCTATTTATATTATCTTTATTTAGGATGCCGGTTCTGAAAACAAAATGATTATGATTGCAGAGATGGTCATGCTAGCACAAGTTTGAGTACAGGTATCTAAGGTGTGAGTACGACCAACACAGGGTTCTTTTTATTGCAAGTTAGACAATGAGTACAAGTACCCAAAGTGCAAGTACGAATACAAGTATCCAAAGTGCCAGTACGAATACAAGTACCCAAAGTGCAAATACGAATACAAGTACCCAAAGTTATTTAAAAAATTCAACTGACTCTTATAGGACAATTTATAATTTTAAAAACGCCCCACACGTTTACTTAACAAAATGGGATCAAGATTCAAGACAAAGGGCCGAGAACCAGTTGTTTCAAACACAACACAAGATGAGAGTGACGCCCGTGACTGACCTTGTCGGTACGATGTACTGCCCCATGACGTCCACCTTTTCCTCATTGGTCAACAGGTCACTCTGTGCCAGGTAAGCCACGAAAAATGTTGGGGCCAATAGAGGAAAACGGATCTGGAAAAAAAAATCACGAAGTTTAGTTTTTAAAACACTGGAAAATCTGCGTCTGACTGTAGATGGAGCTTTTGTCATTGTACAAATTGTGTAGTTACTGGAACAACGTATTAAGATTAACTAATGAAAAATATTGGCTGATGCTAATTTTCCTGTCCTTAATAGCTTCCTGTGAGATATGCTGTTCTTATGCAGAGACTTGCAAAAATAGACATAAGTAGTAAAATATGGGGGGGCCCCAAAAGCTCTTAATTTCAAAGGACGCCAAACGATTGAATCCCTTTAAATATAGAGCCCACCTCGTCCAATCCCACACACACAATATATATATATATATAATTTTATCTGAATAAAGGAGAGGGGGCGCAATTAAGCACAACCAATAATGAAACTAAACGAATACATGTAACACCACATGCTAGATATATATATCTGTGGATAGCACCACGGATTAGATATTATGTAATCTGTGGGGAAAAAAACATCAAGGATTCATTCCTTGATATTAAGTCTAACAGTAAGATAATCACATAAACTGACAGATGTATCGCAATAGAGTTCATAGGCGTGACCTGCCTTGTACAATGTGTTACCGAGCATGATCCGACAGTTGGCATCTGTCACAGCTAGACCACGCCTGTTGCATTCGGCCTCCGCCCACTTTCTGCAGGCCTTCAGCACCAGTTCTTCCTGCAAAAAACAAAACAAACAAAAAAATCATTCACCCACTTGAAACTTTTCTTCTTATCTTAAAATCTCTCCTATAGCGACCCACTGTGATGCTCTCTTTCAGAGGAACTAGCCCTGCCCCCCCCCCTAACCCACCCAACACATACTTACCACGTCACTCAGTTCGGTTGACTCAGAGTAAGAATACAGCTGATGGAAATATCAGTCTGCCTACAAAAACATCCGCAATAAATTATGGAACAGGATATAGCTGACGGCTGGGCATTAGGCACTCCCCCCCCCACCATCCCCCACGTTCCCCCTATTCCTCACTCTTCAGTTCAGAATCACTGAGACAATCAATTGCACTTTATTGTATTTGTATTATGTGTGGCCTGAGCTAAATAGCTTAATAGTTGGGAGCTGTCAGAGTCTAGGCCCTAGTTTTCACAGATTACTGTGAATATTTGCAATCGGCTGTTTTAACATCATTTCTGCACATAGCCCACAATTTACCTTTGTCTAGGGACCCCCAAATGTACCTTTGTATAAAACCCTAAAGTATTTTTGCATTAGGTCTCTGATGTACGTTTGCAAAAAAAAAAAACATAAACGTAAGAACGGCTTTGCACCAACATAGGTGAGGTCAAAACCTGAGGCCAGCTAAAAAAAACATGGGGTTAACTAAGCCTGAGGTCAGCTTAACCAGAGGTCACCTAAAGCTTACATTAGCCATGAGATTGTCGTGGTCAACGATCTGGTCAAGACAGGCCTCGCACAGCTGCGAGATATCGTCTAGATCTAAGACTTCCTCCGCCTTCCTCAGCACAACTGCCAGAACCTTGTTGTGGAACTCTTTTTCGTCGAAGAAATGAGCCTGTATCCAAAGCAACAGATTAGCTTTACATGTAGTAGTGTTAAAACAACTTCACACTGTTATAGGTAGAAAATGAAAACAACAAACAAGCAACAACAACAAAAACAGCAACAACAACAGTAAAGTTTTAGAACCTTTTTATTACTTGGTCACTTTTGTGGTTCAAAGTGATGTCTGTATTATAATAGCATTACAAAACTTTGTACAGTAACATTCAGTGACTTAGAATTACGGTTTCATCCTAAACTCAGTGCTTTTTTTGTGCCGGTACGCACCGGTAAGTCGCACCGGCACCTTTTTCAATGTGGGGAAAAAAATATTACTTTTCTTGTATTTTAACGTTTATTATTAATTTATTATATTATTAATTTGTTAAAATTGAATTATTTTAAAATTGCGCGCAATAAGAATTAAAATATAAAATGCGAAACTGCGAACTGGTAGTTAAAAGTTAGGCAATCCATCACTGAGTACCGGCACCTATTTTTTTTTTTTTACAAAAAAAAAAAGCACTGCCTAAACTAAATATGTGTTGATGTTTATCAAAAATGCCTAATAGTCTACAATGGTCAGTGCAGTAATGGCAGTCTAAAATCATCTAAATTAGTTGGCACACACATTTATTGCTTACTTTTTTCTTTTCAAACTTAATTATAACTGCTTAACTTAACAAGTATTGTTTCTATAAATACTCGGACTTTGCTGACAAAGTCTGAAAGCATTGCTTACCAGCATGCAACATAGGATGCTACCAGTGAGAACGATTGTGGGGCCAACATAGATTAATGTTTAAGGGGCTCACTTGCTATTGGGCTATTGGGCTATTGGGCTACTGTACTTATTTACCTGTTCTAACAATGCACATGCATTCTTTGGATCCAGGAGCTCTTCGGCAAAGTTGAGACACTTTTTCACCAGTCCTGCGCATGCGTACTTTTTGGCACAGTACAGCAGACTGATGACGTTGTCAGGGTTAATGTCAGAATGGCCATAGTACAGATATCTAGTTGGGGAAAAAGAATGAATGTTTACACATTAAATAAATTTACTCATGACCATCCTCTTAACAGACTCAACTTAAAAAGTTTACCTTCGCTTTTTTACAAAAAAAAAAAGACCACTGGACAACTTTACACTTCCAATTATCTTATTATCGTATATGCGAATTACAATATTTCTTGAGTAAACCTTTAAAAAAGTATTACCGGGATTTGTAATAAACGTTTGTATCATCAAAAATGTAATTAGCTTTGGGCCCAGTAGGAATTAAATCAAAGGACAAAAAACATTTTAAAATTTTTTGTCATCGAGAATACACAAGTGTTCGAAATTTTAAAATCTATTGGGCTTAACAAAAGTATGTTGATAATTGATTTCAAATTTCCCAAACCACTCGTCTACCGCCATAATAAAAGCCTATACATAATAAAAGTTAATTAGTGAAGGTGCGATGGGAATGCAAGAGCTCTCAAGCAGTAGCGGCCTTAGGGATGACCCCAGCTTACTGATAAAGCCGAATCTGCAGAAAGGATTCGCACCCCCCCCCACCCCGGGGCAGGAAAAAAAGCATGTGCAACATATGTAGCCTAATGGAGGGGGGGTCCACAACATTGATTCTACAAAGCCCCTCTTCTCCAAAGTCACCTCCACCCCAGCCATGACACTAGTAATGTTATAAAATAAGGTCGACCTCAAAAACATCAGAAATGTTGGGTGTTCCACGTCTGGCAGACGAACGTCTGTGTCCTCAGGGTGCCCCGCGTTCAATGGTGTTCTCAGCATGGCGTCAAACACGGGACTGCGGCTGATTAGGACGAACTTGTGAGCCCCCTGCCGCACACCGGCCTCGCCCAGGAGGAAGTAGATGTCGCAGGCGTGCTGGTGTTCCAGCATCATCCTGTTGCTGTCGTGAATGTTGTCGCAGTTCTGCCAGTCAGGCTTTAGCTCCATGTTTGAATATAAAGATTTTGCCGCTCCTGATACTGGCGGGAAAAGTCTGCTGAAGCTAAAAAAAAAACATATAGGTATGTGATCACGTTAAGAGTACTACAATTAGTGAATCGAATTAAATGAGATTAGTTTTAATTTGCACTTCATTCATTTGTTGACACTGACCCATACATTCAGTGCTGCGCCTAGTCTATCCACTTCATTCATTTGTTGACACTGACCCATACATTCAGTGCTGCGCCTAGTCTATCCACTTCATTCATTTGTTGACACTGACCCATACATTCAGTGCTGCGCCTAGTCTATCCACTTCATTCATTTGTTGACACTGACCCATACATTCAGTGCTGCGCCTAGCCTATCCCACGCCCGGGTGCCAGAAGTATTTTGCCGCATCTCCATCTTGATTTATTATTTTCCCCTTTAATTCAACACTCTTTCTTCTAAGACAGTGGTCGCAACCTACGGCTCGCGAGCAGCATGCGGCTCTTTCGATGTCAAGTTGCGGCTCGTCTGATGTCGAATAATTAGATTTTTTTGTTTATATACCTAATCCTAATCAAATACCATAATACTGAAACAACAATTTTAGTGGCTCTTTAAAAACTGAGAAAATTGTAAATTATAACTTTTGGCTCTTCTGTCTCAAAAGGTTGCCGACCCCTGGTCTAAGGTAAAGATTTTGCCGCTCCTGATAGGGTTGCCGGTGTTTTGAAACCATACCGTGGTGTGACCCTGCGCTCTATTGTTCATTCAACTGTTGCGAATGGACTAAAGAATGCGGGTTCTGGACCGTTAATGCTTGAGTCCCCCCTCCCCCCCCGCACCAAGTTCTTGGGTTTTTGAGGACCATCTTTGTTCTTCTGATTTTTTTTTTTAAACTAACATACATCATTGAATTTTACTTTTTTGAATTTTTTTTCTGTCAAAATTTTTTTGAAATGGATTAATCCGTGCACGGATCCCGACTCAGTTGACACTGAAAGCTACAACTGTACCTACCTAACTTTAATAGCCCAGCCTTGAGATGAGAAAATTCATATAGGGATATATCAAAATGCCATCAAGTTTTGTTTATATTTTAAGTCACAAGATTAAAAAGCACCACAAGGAGTAGTGCGCGATTCTACCGGTTTATAAACAGATCAGTCAATGACCAACAGCCAACATCAAAACACTTATAACATTTCTGTTCTATTTAAATTGTTGAAGACCACTCTGCAAATAGTCAACCATGGACTATTCTAGTTCATCTACAGCATTTGTTTTATTATTAATATAATAGTTAATAAATACCCGGGACTTGCATGTCTTTGACCCCCGGGGAGTGGGGGGTGGGGTGTCAAACATGCCTTAAATAATCCTTATATTGTTTACTGAATGAATCTAAAAATAGGTAATTTATGCAGAGCCGTAGCTTGCTATTGTGGCTCCCTGAGCGAGTTATATTATTTGGCGCATTTCTCTCAAGCTGTATAGTTAAAAAAAAACAACAACATTTAACAGCGCTCTTTCGGCGCCCCCACATATTTCGGCGCCCCACATAGTTCGGCGCCCCCACCTAGTTCAGCGCCCCCACCTCGTTCGGCGCCCCCACCTAATTCGGCGCCCCCACCTAGTTCGGTCGGCACCTCCACCTAGTTCAGCGCCCCCACCTAGTTCGGCGCCCTGTGCGGCCGCAAAAACCACAGCACCCTTCCTTACCTACACGCTGCTGCATAGCCTACATTAGCATTCGAGTTTCTTCATTTGCACATCACATCCAACATTTCTTAAATATCCAATGTTTTATACACATCATACGTACAAAAGAGAGCTGCTATCAAAACGTATCCTGTGACCGACCAAAAAAGTAAAACTACAAGCACACCAGAACACTATTTTATTAAAGTTTCCTTACCTTGTTTAAAAAAAAAACAAAAACAAACAATAACAGTAAACTCCCGTGTGCACCCAAGCTGGTGACCATTCCAATATTTATACAGAGTATACGCTGATTGATCAAAGTCCATGTAAGGAAATATAACCAGCACATATAGGCCGGTGAATAAGGAAGTTTATTTATAGATATCGCTGTCTAGTGATTGTACAAAAAAAAAACCCAGGTTACAGCTGACTGAAAAAATATATTAAGTGGACCACAGTTTAATAAAAAAAATGAGAGGGGGGTAAGGGCTAGAAGATAACAAGCCTTATAAGGTAATGGAATGGAAACAGTGACTTCGATTAGTTACGTCATTATTATGAGACAAGATTTATGGGTCAAGGAGAACGGGTACAGTTACCTGGCAATGAGGGGCCGTGTACTGTCTTCCCAGGTACACACATGTAGACAAATACTATATATCAACGGGCTGAGAAACATGCAAGGGTAAAGCGAAAACAATGAAATGAGGGGAAATCATGACCGTAAGAACAATATGTACGTCTTTCTTGTTAGGGGTACACAATATTACGAAAATAAAACAGGGGTTGGGGGGGGGGGGTACACAAATGTTGAAAGTTTGGGAAACACTGATCTAAGCCTAGGAATTATTTTTCTTCTTTTTTTTTTCTAATAAATTTTATTATTTAAAGTCCTTAAAAGTTTCTTTTAAAATATCTTTTTAGAGCATTTTCGAAAAAAAATGCTCTATTGTCCCCGTTTTGTCTGTCTGTCTGTCCGTCCGTCATCACCCTAGATCTCAACAACCATAAGTCCTAGACCCATGATGTATATATCATTTTGTAGGTCTTGGCCTGCCAAGAAATGACTTTTTCCATTTCGCGATCTGACCTCTCAGGGCCGTAAAAGGGGCCTTAGTACCGTTTTTTTACAATATAAGCTATATTAATAAAGGAGCGCTATATCTCAGCAACTATAAGTCCTAGACCCATGATGTATATATCATTTTGTAGGTCTTGGCCTGCCATGTGTACATCAAAAGTTCATTTCGCGATAGGACCTCTGAGGGCCGGGCTTCAGGGCTCCTAAGGGGCTTATATATTATATATACACCTTGTACGTTCAATAACCCGTTCATTTGGTGCGAAATACTGCAGCACGTAGTTTCACCAAGATTTTTTAAGAAACTCATCAAATGAAATAGTAAGCTTGTGTTCTGAGTTTAATTGAAAGTATCAGAGCGATGCAACAATTGACGGAGTTTTCGGACGATTAAATGACTATAATTTCGAATGTTTTCAATTATGAGTCCTATTTCAGTAACCACAAACCACTTGTAGTTAGATTTAAGAGACAATAATTTTTTTTTTCAAATATAAAGAAACGTCTTTATAATTTTTTTTACAGATATATGCATTACACAATTGAATTTATAAAAAATTCCAAAATTTACAAATATTTACTGAAAGCTAACAAACGTACTGATACATAACACGAAAATGCGCTAACACGTCCTGTGTTCAGAATGGAACAGGCTTAATTGCTTGTTTTAATTTTATACCTTTAAGTGTTGCAAGCCTAAGTCCAAGGGTGGACTTAATCCAACACTAACCCCCGCCCTTTCACAATAATAAAATTATATATTACAAGTATATATTACAATGTATTAGTAATGTATTACATTTATATAAATTATAAATACTATACTAAATCTATTTCTTTTTACAGTTGTCTTATTCGGTCTATCTCGTATAAGGCATGATTGTTGCATGATTGTTGCTTGATTGTTGCTTGGTTTCTCACCGTTAATTTCAACAACTCCATTTACCTGGTAATTTTTTTTGTCCGGAGACACTATGACCTGTGACATTTCGCTCGCAGTACCCCCTGGTCGTCCAGTCTATTCTCCATATATCTGAAGTCACTGATGTCGCTACTCACCAAACTGGGTTTTTACACGTCATCCATAGCTGCGTCTATCAGTACACCGAATGACCAGACACAGTAAGTTTTTAAAAAAAGGGTTTAATAATAATAATTATTATTATATTAAAAAGAGTTCACACATCATCTTTGTGCTGGGGCCCGGGTCTCCCCTCAACGGTCATGATTAATATCTAAATGACAGTCTTAGAATCAACTCGTAACATCTTTGGTCAGTGCAATAATATAAACAATTGCCCTAGCCCCCCCCCCCTCCCTCACTCACATACTGCAAGAGACATCTCTGGGAACTGAAGGTGTAAGATTCGAGCCTTCCACCGCTTGTCCCACCCCCCTCCCCAAACACACACACACACACAATAATATAATCATTAAAGTGTTATTGATCTAGCAGAACATTGTCATCAAAGAAATATTTATTATTCCATTCAATATTTAGTTTTGTATTAGTGTGTAGAAGTCTGAAAGACATAATTGTGATGTAAATTTTTTTTTACTTTGGAAACATCGCTACAAGTTAACTGAAGGTCAAGTTGACAGTACAGCTCTTTAAGTTTGGAATAAATAAAAATTTGGCATCTATTCTGGGGAAATTGTGGCATCAGCCAAGTGGAAAAAGTGGCACGGATGGCCGAGTGGTGTAGATACTTGACTGTTGCCCTGAGAGTTATGGGTTCGATCCTCGGTGAGGACCAAGGGAATTTTTCCAGGTGAAATTTGTTTCAAAGTCGTCCCACAAGTCCACCCAACTTTAAATGGGTTCCTGACTTAAGTTGGGGAAGTAAAGGCGGCTGGGCGTTGTGCTAATCACACAATCCATTCATATGCCGAGGTTATATAAACAGATACATTCTACACTTTATCTGCCCCGATAGTCCATTCGGGCTAAAGGAACTTTACTTTACAAATGAAAAACATGGGTAATATAGGTCTGTGTACAGATCTGTCCACGTCTGAAAATTACGTCATACATTTGAATAGGGAGCACGCTTTCCTAGGTTTCACCTTGACCCGACATTCATATCGGTAGACCGGGGTATCGTTTCCAATTTCGCATACAATCTTTAGTATACAGTAAGAATTATATATATAAATATATATATATATATATATATATATATATATATATATATATATATATATATAAACTAGCGAAAAACTTAGACAACATTTCAATTTTTTTTACTTTTATTTTTTGTCTTTTTAGCTTATAGTACATGTATTAACATTAATATACATTTCAGCGGCCATGCGAATGTGTACTATTACTTCCGGTATTATCAAATATACTATCCACCTTCTCGGCACCGGGAATACCCTTTAAAGAACTGACGTCATCTGGCATGCCAGAGAGATCGATATTCTCATCGTATGCCCAGTTGTAAGACGTGGGGTCTTTGAAACAGTAGGTGGTCGCTTTTTGCTCGAGGTTGTACGTGGAATATAAAATGTAAAAGTTGCACATCTCGTCATGATTGGTAGGACTGTGGATAAAAAAAGAAACGAGACAAAAGATAAGGTTGCCGTAATGTAAAATTAAGACGACATAAACACATGTACAAATGATAGAATATAGCAAGTGAACGTATGGAGGATGTTATCCAAATATAGTTTATCAATCAAACCTCCGCAACAAGGAAAGGGAGGGAAAACCTGCTGGGAGACGGCTTTAAAGCATAATGCGTTGCTAGGCCAGTTGGTCATGGGCTCTCTTACTGCGCAAACCGGCCAAACAAGCGGGGTGGGCCAGGCAAATTGGTGGACTAGGCTCCCTTAATATAATGATAGGCAAACCTGTGGAATTGGCTTCCTTAATATGTTGACAGGTAAACCGATGGGCTTGGCTCCCCTTAATGTGTTGCTAGGCTAACCTGTGGAATTGGATTCATTAATGTGTTGACAGGCATCCGGTGGGCTGGGCTTTGTTAATGTGTTCAGGCCCACCGACAGAAATTTCGAGCCCCTGGGCAGGGCTGTCACGGGCCCCCCCATGCTGATAATATTTTCAAAAGTTGTTTGGCCAGCTCAGTCCGGGCCCCTAAAACTCGCCGGGTCCCTGGGCATTTGCCCTTCCCCCTGCCCCCCTCTCGGCGGCACTGAATGTGTTGCCAGGTAAACGGTGGGCTTTGCTCCCCTAAGTCAGTCTCTTATAATAATTCATTGCAAATGATCAGTCAGCTTTTGAACCCCCTACACTCGTGGAACTTCCAGGTCGGGGTCCATGTATAAAGAGAGCACAGAATGAGGACCCAATCTGGTGCGGTAATCTGCTATAAACTGAATTTGCCGTATTTGCAAAACATTTATCAGTAGAAACCCCGATATTGTGAGAGACGGTGCTGTTGGCGGGGTTATATCATGTACGCTGGCGCTTTACTCCAGATCTATCAAAGACATTCAAAATCAAATAACAACGCCCTTTAGGCTCCCTTTTCTATTACGACGCCCCTGTGCTGCTGCCAGAGGAGGCGGCATTAACCATGCACGGGGGCCTTTGGCGAGTGTAATTTGCTTGGCATAGGGCGGCGACTGTAGCAAGCGGAGCCTAAAACAAATAAAAATTTGTTTCGTTACAGTTAAGTAATGTCATAACTCTGTTATATTTACTGTGGTCAGTGCATGTTGTGAGTTGGTAACAAACAAAAAAGTCCAAGGGAGGTCCGCCCCTTAAGGTCGCTACTGACGGTAGTACATCCCCCCTCCATCACACATCCACCTTTGATCAGTTTACATAAAACGTAGTTCACTGTCATGAATTGCTGGGAACCACTATAGAGTTTGTTATTACATTAAAATAAAAAGTTAAAGTTATATTTACCCCATAATAGTATCGTTGATTCTGGTCATACTGTTCATCGTGCACCTGGCCACTAAGATATCACCACGCACTATGTCTATGCCAGGATGGGTCACTGGATAAAAAGTCTAAAATAAAATGTAAAAAAAAAATTATAATTACAATGACAGCGTCGTATGGTTCATGCTACATGTCATTTTTTGTTGTCATATAAATTATACCTAATTGTCAATGTTTACCTGAGGTAACTGAGGTGACATTCGTCCTATTTCAGTCCATTTACCTTCACGAATTCTGTAACCAGATGTTACGTAACCTAGTGAACAAATATACAGATAATTTAAACAATTTTTTTCTATACAGTACTAAATATGACATTTTATGTATTAGGCCTACTAGCTGTACCCTGCAAAACCTTTGCATAGAGTTATATCCCCTTAGGCTTGATCGGTAGGCTAGGTTATTTTTTGGTTTCGGGTAGATCCGATTTTGTCATGATTGTATTTTAAACTGGAATACTGTTTTGTATTTGTCAGGGATGGCAATCGTTTGTTTCACGTATCTCGATGGTTGTTCTTTTATCTTCTTTATACTTAATTACTTTCTTTCCTTTTCTATCTTTACACACAACTAGTGCAAATTCACAAACTCCGTTCTATTAATTAAAATCACTTTATTGAATAATCTAAAGCACTTATATCCAAGAGTGAACATCAAATATTAAATCAATTCTACACAATAAATTACTACATCAATTGTCGTTCCGTCAATACAATACTACTGTTCCTACTCATCCCTTCGTTTCTTCCTAATTAACTACCTTCTTCCAACTTAACAAAACCTACTCTGCCCCCCTCTCTTTCTGTCGTGACCTGTATATCTCCGCGTCCCTACAACTGACCAGTGCTGTCCCTTTCACCACGCCTTCGTCTTCCCACCTGTTGAATTATGTAATACCTAACTCTACACGCTGCTGCTATTAATCATCCGTCCTGACCTATTTTCACTGTCCGTGCAATTCGTTTGTCTACTTAATTATCTGTCTATCAATCTATCACTCAATCTATCTGTCTATCTAACAATATGACTGTCTATCTATCTATGCCTATCTATCTATTTTCACTGTCCTTACAGTATTGATTCTTTACTTTCGATTTAACGCAGAACCCAAATCGCTTTTATTCTATTGGAAGCTTTTAAAACAGACCATCAGGTTTAGATGAAGTAGAGTTCTTATGTTCCTGCAGCCACGGCTATTCTGTGGGATTGTGTGCCTAGTACAACCGCCATCACTTTACCATTCGTGTGGGAAATCGCTCAAATATGAGAAAGTGCGGGCACTCCCCGGGAATCGAACTCGGGACCTTTTGGTTAGCAGTTCGAGCGCTGCCACCGCGTCCCTTGTAAGTGTTTTAAGAGGGGGGGTGGGGTGGGGTGGAGGAAATAACTATTTCAGTTTGGCGCACGCTGGGTCTTCTAGCGGCACAGCGGGGCTTAACCCACAGGCATAATCCCTAAAAATATAATACTAAGCCCTACCTAGATTGTGAGAGTGAGTCCTGTACCCGATCGGGTAAATGGCGTAGTCCTGGTCGTACTCACAAGATGTTTCTAGATAAACCGCTGAGAAAGACCGTTTAAGTCAGATAAGGTATACAAGAAATAAAAAAATTAATTGCAAAAGAATCCAAATCAAAATATAAGAAGATTAATAAAAGAAACAACAAAAAATAAATAATTAAAGCAAATTAAAAAAAAAATGTATTGTGTTAGTCGTGAATTAGAGCAATACATTTAAAAGCAGGTTGAACCATGGGGCTATCTATAGTGGCAACAGAAAACTAATGTCGCTAATAGCAAAAAAACTTAGTTTTACTCGATGTCATATTTTAAATGAACGACATTTCCGGATATGTTTTTTTTAAATACTTCAGAATATCTGGTTGGCGCTGGAAGTTGTGACCCTGATTAAATGTGGGTCAAGGTCAATGGCTTGAATATCAACCATCCGCGAAATCGACCCCTACCCGATTTCTCTCTTTTTTCAAAGAGCCCAATGTTTTTTATCCTGCGTTTGGGCCCAAACAATCGTCATAGATTAGTGTGTGTGTGCGTGCGTGCGTGCGTGTGTGCGTGTGTGTGTGTGTGTGTGAGTTTGAGATGAAATATCTTAGATCCTATAATCCACTTTTGGGACGGTTTGTTTTTATGGTTCTCTTATTTTATTTCCACCATGGCCGACCGTGCCATGGCCTTGGCCTTGAAGGCAACGGAGAACGAACTAAGGATCCTCAAGTTGAAAGTCGAGCGCTTTATCACACGACCATCCGACCTCTTCATGGTTTAGTGACAAATCGTGTTTACGTTATGAATGTTATTAATGTTGTTAAATAGTTAACACAATGAAACGAAATTTGCGTTAAACAGCAACATACAACTGTTTACAACAAATAATATGCGGTCGCTAAGCTAATTAATAAAACATACAATGCACGTAATGTCTCAATGTCCATTGTCCAAATATGTAAACTTGTTTCAGAATAGATACTCCATTCCTTACCCTACTTCCCGTACAAATGTTGTCATTGAAAAAAAAAGGTTTAGACTTTGCCTATGTTTCGCGATTTACCGATGGGATAAAATAGTCCTAGTACTGAAGTAAACCGGTGTTTAGAAACTAGACAGTTCAAAGTGATTAAAAATCATTAAAAAAAAAATTAAAATCAATAAATCTCAGAAAAAAAAGAAACTTAAACCATTTATTGGACAGCTTCTGAATCCTTTGTCCGACCCACCACATCTGGAGACAAAGGGCCGCATGTGGCACGTGGACCGTGGCCCGCCAGTTTTACAAGCCTGATTCATGTAACGCGATTTAATTCAAGGATGACAGAATCTTCAAGATGGTCATAACTAACAAAAAAATATTGTAAATAACTGAGGACAGTGATGGTAGTAGGCATGGGCGTCGCTAGGAATTTTTCTAGGGGGGGGGGCAAAAATTTTCCAGGGGGGGGCAAATAACAACTTTATGACATTATATTTTAAATGTAAAGGGGGGGAGTAAATGCCCCCTCTTATATGACGTTTTTTCAAAATATAGGGGGCAAATGCCCCCTTGCCCCCATGACTACGTCCATGGTAGTTATCGCTACGGTGTCTGCGGTTCTCCCCCGGAGTGTGCAGTAGGGTGATAACTATTTTCATTATTTTTCGTAACGAAACTGAAACCCCTCACATTCGAGGAACAATTATATGTAGATGACAGTAGCAACATTAATTTTTTTTTAAATTGAAAAAAGTCCCCCCTATTTTTAATTTTTCGTTCACATATCGCGCAGTTTGAACTCGCCCCAGCTTGGGGTGAGTTCACAATATATAACTATTTCATTATTGTTATAACTTCTTTTATTTTCTGTTTCAGGTGCAAATATATAATATATATTCTGGAATATTTTAGAACATTGTGGAATATTTTTGAATATTTTGGATAAACTATCTCGTTTTCAGTGCAAGATTGCAAGTCTTACTGTCAGGATAGTGAAAGTAGATAGACATGGATAGATAGAAAGACATATTGTTAGACAGATAGACAGATAGGCTAAACAATCTCACACGGATGCCTACAAACCGTCAAATTCTTGGAAACTTCACTTTTCTGTTCAATAGCCAGAAACGGCGACTGGATCGAATCAAAATTATGATTACGGATATAGAATTGCTTTGGAGGGAAATTCTAGACTTTCCACTATTATCCAGCGCACTCATCAGAAAGAAACTCAATTGCCTGATTGATTTATATGACAAAAACAAAAAGAATCCGTCTGATAAATTTACTACAACACTTTCTCAGTTATTTGATGTCACCAACGTTAATGGAGAATGGAAAAGCACGGAGGATAAAGAACTCTACCAGAGGCAAGTTAAGAGTGGAGGAAAGATTGGTTATTCAATGGTCAAACAAGCCCCTTTGGAATCAATCCACCCAAGAAAACGAATCCGACTATCAAAAACCCAATCACAAGCCAGCTCTTCTCAATCGCAACCTATACAAACACATACAACTGTCTCAGAATCTTCGGATTCTGAAACCTCTGCTTCTTCACCCGACTTGCCAACCTATTCTTCCACGTCATCTTCTCCTGAATGCAAACCGAAATACCAAAGAGCAAGCACTACAACAGCGGGTTTGCTAGTACTGCAAAACAACATTTCTACACATAAAGGATATGATGTTCTTGCAACCATTGCTGAACAGGGTCACAATGTGCCAGTTCCAAGTCAGGCGGGTGTCTGGAAACGAGTAATCTCTGTAGGACGTAAAATGAAAACCAAAATTGTTCAAAAACTTCAAAGCAAAGAACTCTATTGTCTCCAGTTTGATGGTAAAAGAGTTCAAGGGGAAGAGTATCAAGTAGTTCTGCTGAAAAATATGACAACCGAAATCAAACTTGGTATGCAATGTGAGAGTGGTTCTGCCGCGGCCATTCACAAGGAACTACATCAGCTACTTGATGAATATGATGCTTGGAAAAATATTGGCATGATAATATGCGACACGACCGCAGTAAATACTGGTCGTTTGCATGGGATTGTAAAGCTCATACAGGATGATGTCTTGAGCAAGGGCTTTCAGAAGCCACAATATATTGGGTGTCAGCACCATGTACTCGACCTCCTTTTGAAACATGTCATGAATTTTTTTATCCAAGAGCCAACGAGCAAACCAAAACTCAACTATTCCTTCATTGACCAATTAACACAAAACTATGTCACTCTTCAGGCTGATTACCGCCTCGTTGCGACAGATGATGTTAGCACAGACGAGAACCCTGGATGGCGAGATGATTTCAAGTTCTTATATGAATTATGTCAGGCATATCGTCATTACAAAACAACTTCACGTTGGCCTCGCATCAACTGGAAGAAACTACCAAATTTACACCAGGCAAGATGGAACTCACGTGCGATCTATACTGTTATATCATTTTTTCTGATACCAGAGTGGCGCAACATCCTCACTCCTGCCTGCAACTTCATCTGCTACGAATGGGCAAATGCTTGGTTCCATTCTCAACACTATAATGAAGCGTCCTTCAATGAACTGTTTACCTCACTCATCAGGATAAAATGCAAGAAGGCAATTAAGTGTTTAAAGACCCATTGGTCAGTCGAAAAGTCATTAATTGACATTCCCAGATCTAACCAAATTGCTGAACGTGCTGTGAAACTGATGGAGGAACTTCATGCAAAATCGAGAAAATTTCAATTTTTGAATCTGAAGTTCATAGGAAAAAATATGTTTTAAACATTTCTTGTACATTCTGTACATATTACTAACTGATCTGTATCTTATTTGTTAATAAAAGTTGATTAGTTATTATTATTACTCTTTTGAGTTAAGCTAAAAAAAATAATGTCCTTTTTTTTGAAAAAAGAAATATTTTTCCACTTTTTTCTTCCGAAAAAGGGGGAGGAGGGGGAACTTTTTTAAAAAAAATCAAAAATGCAATTGATATTCTTAAATTACACATAAAAGTTCCTCGATTGCAAGTGGTTTCATAAAAATATTTTTTTTGTTATCACCCTAGTGTGCAGCTAGCCAGTGACGTAATTTTTCGCCGCTTTTCCTAGTTTTCGTTATTGGGAACGGGGCGACATTTTCAGTGTTCACCGGAAGAGATAATAAGCTAGTTCAACTAATGAGGGGGGGTTCTCCATAAGGGATCCGTCTACGGACCGACAAAGTTATTATCACGGCCCTAGATCTATTCGTGGGGGGGGGGGCTCATCGTTTTTGTTTAAATTATTGGACTGGAAGGGGTTAATGTAGGAGATGTGTGTGCAGTGCCGGCGCAACGCGGTAGGCAGCGGCGCTTGCCATGTACCCCCAAATCACTGGGAGATTATGCGCTTTCAGCTTAATTTATATTCTTCGGCCCTCCCCCATCTACATAAACCAGTTCATGTGTGTTATATAAAAAAAAGAGCAAAGGGACTCTACCTTTCTTCTTGGGTGGAATCACGCCCCAAGTTCCCAAGACCAGGTAATTAGCCACTTGCTCGGGCCTTGAAAAGAGAAGAATAGAACAATGAAAAGAGAAGAATAGAACAATGAAAAGAGAAGAATAGAACAACGAAAAGAGAAGAATAGAGCAATGAAAAGAGAAGAATAGAGCAATGAAAAGAGAAGAATAGAACAATTAAAAGAGAAGAATAGAACAATGAAAAGAGAAGAATAGAGCAATGAAAAGAGAAGATTAGAGCAATGAAAAGAGAAGAATAGAGCAATGAAAAGAGAAGAATAGAACAATGAAAAGAGAAGAATAGAACAATGAAAAGAGAAGAATAGAACAATGAAAAGAGAAGAATAGAGCAATGAAAAGAGAAGAATAGAGCAATGAAAAGAGAAGAATAGAGCAATGAAAAGAGCAACAGTAAATACTTTTTGATTTCGTAATAAAAATGATGGTATTAGTTAGCCTCAAAAGATGGTATTAGTTACAGTGGCATAGTGAGGAGTGGGCAAGGGGGGCATCATGCCCCGGGCGCAACTCACAAAGGGGGCGCAAAATGGTATATTTTAGATATAATATTATATGGTTTCGAATGGGAGGGGGGGGCTGCTAAAAAGGTATTGTGCCCCGGGCGCGAGTTAAGCTCGCTACGCCACTGATTGGTTAGCCTCAAAATAATGGTATTAGTTAGCCTCAAAATAATGGTAGTAGTTAATCTCAAAATAATGGTATTAGTTAGCCTTAAAATAATGGTATTAGTTAATCTCAAAATAATGGTATCAGTTAGTCTCAAAATAATGGTATTAGTCTTAAAATAATGGTATCAGTTAGTCTCAAAATAATGGTATTAGTTAGTCTTAAAATAATGGTATTAGTTAGTCTTAAAATAATGGTATCAGTTAGTCTCAAAATAATGGTATCAGTTAGTCTTAAAATAATGGTATTAGTTAGTCTTAAAATAATGGTATTAGTTAGTCTCAAAATATTGGTATCAGTTAGTCTCAAAATAATGGTATTAGTTAGTCTTAAAATAATGGTATTAGTTAGTCTTAAAATAATGGTATCAGTTAGTCTCAAAATAATGGTATCAGTTAGTCTTAAAATAATGGTATTAGTTAGTCTTAAAATAATGGTATCAGTTAGTCTTAAAATAATGGTATTAGTTAGTCTTAAAAAAATGGTATCAGTTAGTCTTAAAATAATGGTATTAGTTAGTCTTAAAATAATGGTATCAGTTAGTCTTAAAATAATGGTATCAGTTAGTCTTAAAATAATGGTATTAGTTAGCCTTAAAATAATGGTATTAGTTAGTCTTAAAATAATGGTATCAGTTAGTCTTAAAATAATGGTATCAGTTAGTCTTAAAATAATGGTATTAGTTAGCCTTAAAATAATGGTATTAGTTAGTCTTAAAATAATGGTATCAGTTAGTCTTAAAATATGATATGATGCTTATGAGACACTTTATAATGTTAAAATTATTTTTACCTTTTCTTCGTAAAGTCAACAGTTATTCCGGAATTATCTGTCATCCCAACTGAGGAAAGGCTGAATTATCAATTATGCTATCGCATCAATTTCAATATAATATTCTTCAGTTCATGAATAAAGGCCCAAAGGAAGATGATCTATTTCATAATTATTTTAAACAAAAGTTCCCTTTTGCCCTAAAGGACCTTTGGGCCAGTTGAAGTGTAGAATTCATCTGTTTCTATAACCTCGGCCTATAAAGTGACTGTGCTGTTAGCACAACGCCCAGCCGCCTTTACTTTAAGTGAGGCACCCATTGAAAGCTGGGTGGATTCGTGGGACTTTAGAAACTTCCACCATGACATGGACAATTTCCCTTGGTTCTCACCGAGGATCGAAACTAGGACTCTCAGGTCGAGAGCCGAGTATCTACACCACTCGGCCATCTGTCCCACAATAATTATTATTTTACCAATGATCATGAATTAATAATTTTAAAGTGTAAGATATATTTAGAAAAAAATGCATAATTAAGTGACCCATTTTCTTCCACTGACATTTATATGTCTATACAAGCCAACAGAGGTATATGTCTGAATGAAAATAATCTAAGCCGATCTGGCAATAAAGTTTCATAATAAAAAAAACACATACGCGGGAATGCAGCGGCGTAGTGCAGCTGGACAACCAGATAATCAATATTGGTTTGACCTGCCACACGTAGTCCAACACCTGGCAAGAAGAAAGTAAAAGGTAAAAAATGTAATCATGAATATTCGAAATAGAGAAGATTGTGAATAATGGATTGCCGGTCATGATATACTGAAAGAACACTCTGACAAGCAACATGGATTGCTGGTCATGATATACTGAATGTACACTCTGACAAACAGCATGGATTGCGGGTCATGATATACTGAATGTACACTCTGACAAGCAACATGGATTGCTGGTCATGATATACTGAATGTACACTCTGACAAGCAACATGGATTGTCGGTCATGATATACTGAATGTACACTCTGACAAAGCAACATGGATTGCCGGTCATGATATACTGAATGTACACTCTGACAAGCAACATGGATTGCGGGTCATGATATACTGAATGTACACTCTGACAAATCAACGTGGATTGCGGGTCATGATATACTGAATGTACACTCTGACAAAGCAACATGGATTGCCGGTCATGATATACTGAATGTACACTCTGACAAGCAACATGGATTGCGGGTCATGATATACTGAATGTACACTCTGACAAAGCAACATGGATTGCCGGTCATGATATACTGAATGTACACTCTGACAAGCAACATGGATTGCGGGTCATGATATACTGAATGTACACTCTGACAAAGCAACATGGATTGCCGGTCATGATATACTGAATGTACACTCTGACAAGCAACATGGATTGCGGGTCATGATATACTGAATGTACACTCTGACAAAGCAACATGGATTGCCGGTCATGATATACTGAATGTACACTCTGACAAACAACATGGATTGCCGGTCATGATATACTGAATGTACACTCTGACAAAGCAACATGGATCACATTTCATGTTATAATAGGGAAACCATCTTAATGACATATCGTTTAAAACGTCAAATTTTAATTGAACAATTTGCGAAATACATTCTGCAACCTATGGTATCAACTTACCTTCTGGCAAGTCTTTTTCTGGCGCGTCCATCGCCCAGGCGAACAGAATCTGTCTATCCCCGTCCCCACAAACCGAGTTGACCCCAGCGCCATCTATATCATGGCAGTTCCTGGGAAACATAGATTGATAGAGTAAGACCGATATCCACAAAACATCAGTTATAACAAACTATGTCATTCTAACGGGGGGGGGGTGAGGTTGGGGGAGGGGCAATGCAAAAGTGAATTAGGGGGCATAGGGCAAAGGTTACTGTTGAGGACATATTTCAAGTAAATGTGTGGGCCCCTCCGCAAAAAATGACTTTGAGACCTCAGCTTTCAAATGCTGGGCCGCTAATAATCCTTGAAAACTGGGACCACCTCTGACAACCGTAAAACTATGATATTATTTAGCCTGCCCCCCCCTCTACAAGTAAATATATTGTCCTGCCTTATTCTTGCAAATAACAATATTCTGTCTCTTAACAAAAAAAAAAAGGCTGGCATTAAACTTGGAATATATTCCGTATAAATTTGGTCGTTCTTGGGCCCCCCTCAACTGTCGCGGCCTCAGGTGCGCTCCCATAGCACCCTCCTTTATGTCCGCCTCTGACAATTAGCATTTCAAAAAAAAAAATTCAACCAACTATCTACAAGACGTTAACCTAATTGTTCTAAAAAAAAGTACATTAAGTCACATGGAAGTAGACTTACCAGGTCGGCGAAACATTGCCAGGGACGTGACAACCAAACACCATCATGTGATGGGCGGTCTCTTTCTTGGCGTGGGGCTTAAACCTGACTGGGGGGAAGAGGGAATTCAAATATGAAACGCAGGAGAAATTCAGTTGATTCCAATATAAATGGCCGTGTATGTATTTATATTCTGCATTGTAATCGCGGTGTAGACAAAAAATGTTTAGTCTGCAGACCATCCAATCGTCTGTCTGTCTGTCTATCAAATATAAATACTATGTTATTTTTTTTATTAACACGGATATGCAATACATTCTATTTACACACCATGGGGGGCCACAGAATATGTTATGCTTTATATTTTGCGTACCTGCAAATGGAGTGATGTGTGACATTATCAATGTTTAGGATTACACAGATTTACACAAAATCGCAAATTAAAAACCTGTTGTTACTTAAAAGCCATAAGACCAAGCGATATTTTGGTCGAATTTAACGGGAGGTAATACAAATAATACTAAGATGTATCTGTACACTTGTCTCCCCTTGTTGATCACCGCTGACAAAAGTTAATTTTTCTTCATAGTAAAGAAATTCATAATTATCTATACAGTCCTCGTAGATGGCGTAAATAGGGTTTGGTAGGGGGGATAAAGGGGATGGTCCAGCCCTGTCCGAATTTACTCTGCTGCTGTTGCCACCTTACCGGGAGTCTATAAAAAAAAAAACCAAATACGGCTTTTTTAAAAGTTGAGTTTAAAGAAATATATTATCTTCACTTCACTCTCAAAGTTTACCTTTATTTCTCAAACTAAAGTTGGCTTAACCAAGATTCTCTAAGTTTCTAAAAATAGAACCATAAAAATCTATAAGTTAAGAAGAACGGTTTTTTTCTTGGTGGGTCGCGTATTCGCAAAAGTTTGAGAACCATAAGACTAAGACGATATGTGTAACGTAGCCTTATCGTTATCCACAACGTGGCATTGAAACGATACGGGAGCATGAAAGCACGATAATCCCCTATGGACTGAGGAAAAAAAAGATGTGCTTCGATGTGCTTCTTCCTGAAATGTCCCAATTTCTCTCTTGTCCCAAAAATAAAAACCCATCAAACAAATTACATAAACCAGGGATTCACAACCTTTTTCGTGAATGTGCCCCCGAAATTGTGCGAGAGTATGTCCGCTGATACTTCTCACTCGTAAGTTCGCGAATAAATGTATTTATTTTTAGAATGGAATGTGCATACCTTTCAAATGTGATACTTGGATACGTGGTTTACAAACGTGCAACCTTCTGCATAAATTTTGGTTATTTTAAATGAAAATTATATGTCGCTTCGTACCCCCTTCCATAACCTTTCCCCGTACCCCTAGAGGGACGCGTACCCTCGGTTGTGAACCGCGGACCTTAACTGGATCGGACAATATAATTTGTTAACTTATTATTGCTTATAGATTGAAACATTATAATAGAATGTAGTCTGGTTGTGTTGATGTGTAATCAAGAGCAAGTAGTCAATTTAACAGTATTGCTTATAGATTGAAACAGTACAATAGAATATAGCCTGGTTGTGTGGCATCGAGAGTAAGTAGTCAATTTAACAGTATTGACTGAACTAATTTACTGAGATAATAGAAGAAAACAACTGGTTCAACGGAAGCCGCACTTAATGAAGAGTCGCATTAGGCCACCTTTGGCATTTAGTCTGCAACTATGATCTGCAATAGTCTGCAACTATGGTCTACAATAGTCTGCATTCAACAAGATCTTTACATTTGCCAGAAAACATTTTAAGCACTTTTACACTGTGTATTGTATAGTAACTGATTAAATATTACAATCATAAAATATACCGCGAAATTTTAAGTAAGTCATTTTGTAAAAAAAAAAAAAAGGTAAAATAACACTGTCTTTAAATTAAGACACCTTTGTGTCCCTTTTAAAAAATAAATTTAGCTATATGTTATTTTATGAGGGATTAAAAATAAATAATTAGGTTCGCAAATATGTTACCAATTCTATACTAAAAAGGATCTTCATTCAAGTTCGAAAGCTACATTCATTTCTTTCAATGTTAAATCAATGTTAGTTCTAGACATTAATTTGTTTCGTTAATTTTTCCTGTGCACTTTTATCGAAATATTTTTTGTTGTATCTATTTTTATGATACCACCA
Organism: Bulinus truncatus; assembly: GCA_021962125.1. Classification (NCBI taxonomy): domain Eukaryota; kingdom Metazoa; phylum Mollusca; class Gastropoda; family Planorbidae; genus Bulinus; species Bulinus truncatus. Next base: position 20,834,768 of record JAGDYQ010000002.1, read on the forward strand.
CATCGGATCATCCAATGCACTTGAATTAATATTTTTTTAAGGATGATAGGGTAGGTAATCTATTAAATCTTATAAAACAACCAATGGGAGCAATTTCCTCTGTAAGTTTCCTTCATCCCCACAATAGCCGTTAGTGTAATGGATGAACCACGGGATTGATGGACCCCTTCAAGACTCTCTCCAGCCGGACCTGGAAGATCGTCATTTTGAAACCAGGCGTTGGCGAAAAAATAGATAAATGTCTGTAGATTTGATTACATTTTGAATCGTTTCCACTTTTACTCAAAGAGTGTAATTGAAATTTCTGTAAGCAATACATTTTATTGTAAGCTACACATTTTTGTACACACTTTACAGGGGCGGATCCAGAAAATTGGAATGGGGGGGGCGTGGCTTCGTAAAAACGTTTTATTTCGAGCAGCAGCAGAGAAAAATGGTCTAGACATTAGAGGGGTCGGAGCCATAGGGGGGACCGAGGCCGGGTCGCCCCCCCCCCCTCAGGATCCGCCAATGCTTTAGGTGAACAGAAAAACATGTGAAGGAAATCGACGATCGGTCGACACGGGGAGAATTCAGAGCCTTTTGTTTGTAAGTCACGTCAGAGGCCCAATCGGCGTAAATATTCAACCGCGCAAATAACCGACCAATTAATAAAATAAAATGCCACTAATATTAAAAAAAAACAAAAACATTTGTCTGATAAAAATAAAAATAACCCATTTTAAAAATTGTGCGAGTAAAAAGTCACGAAACAAATCCATACGTTTGACTGGAAGTGACGTATTGCACCACGCCCACCACCTCTGTCCTGCCACTTTTGTTTGTTTTCCCCCTTTTAGCTCTGTTGTTTTTGTCACCACCAAAACCCAAACAATACTGATTGTTGTATCACCTACTGCATGGCGGCATATGGTGTCACATCCCGCGTCACATACAACAAAACAACAACTTTTTATGCATCCTGTTATTCTTTACTTTAAACGGAAGACACCCCCCAGTCAACCAGGTAATTTTCCACAAACCTACCCCCCCCTCCCATTTTCCGTTCTGTCAGTATACAGAGTGGACGAGTCGAGTACCATTGTTTGCCATAGAATTTTAAAACTCTTAACATTGAGGTTATTTCAGTGTTTCCCAAAATTTCTAGAAACACTGCACATTTTACAACAGGGTTGATATGGTTTTGTGTGTGTGTGGAGCCTCACCCCCTTTTTAACTGTTAATGGTGAGGTGGGGGAAGGGGGGGCGTGACTGTGCGTGCACAACGGAGGACAGAGATGACGGAGGCAATAGACAAGGAAGATGAATAGAATTATAGATAAATAAAAATGTAGATACATACAAAGAAATACACATACATATAGATACATAGATACATAGAAATATGGATACATAGAAAGATGGATACATAGAAAGATGGATACATAGAAATACAGAAACAAATATAGAGGTAGACAGAAGTTTAGTTTGTTGTTTCAGAGCCACTCTTAGGAAATTAGATGTTATAGGTCGTGGGGGGGGGGGCTGTCCTAGGTACAAGTGCAGTTAGTTAGCACTTTTACCATCAGATTAAATAATAATTAATACTCGAAGGAGCCACTTTTGCACTGAAGGCTATGAGATAGACAGACATACAGACAGATAGACAGACAGACAGACAGATAGATAGATAGATAGATAGATAGATAGATAGATAGATAGATAGATAGATAGATGAATAGATAGATAGATAGATAGATAGATAGATAGATAGATAGATAGATAGATAGATAGATAGATAGATAGATAGATAGATAGATAGATAGATAGATAGATAGATAGATAGATAGATAGATAGATAGATAGATAGATAGATAGATAGATAGAAGAGTTGGTGTACATGTGAAATGGATATAAACACATTTACTAATTTGTATTTTACTCACTGAGGTAAGCTTCTTGTGGGTCAAGTTTGACCCCAGTGCAGACCAGAGCATCTGGCTGGTGATAAACAACATTTCAGTTAACGGTTAATTCCTTCTCATTCTTTTTTATTAGGAAACATATATGCGTATCATCATATGATATTATTTGTTAGTAATTTGTAATTACCGCACAAATGCTCTTTGCGGGTTGCGGGTAAGGGAGAGAGGGGGGGGGCGTGGAATAAAAAGTCCAGCCACGGTCCTTATCGATACTAGAAAATCAATTTATTTCCATGAATGATCTAAAAATATTTTATTCAACGAAATGTGTCAATTATTGATGTCTATGCATCATTTGATCATTATATACGATCAGATTTAACATAAATATGTCAACAGAACCGGTTATATATAGACCAACAGTCAGGGCAAGATTAAGGTCACCCTTCCCCCAACCCTTCCCCCCCCCCCCCGAAAAAAAGGGCCATAATTTTGTGAACAAATTTTGACAAAACTTAACCTCCTAAAATATATTATGAAATAAAATTCACATTAAAATATTACGCGGGTTCTCAGAAGTTATAAGGAATAATCCAGATATATATCTTGCCGGTTTGCCAACGGCTAGAGCCACATTGGCTCATCTCTCTTATTTATAGTAGCAGACTCATCGAAAAAGAAAAGGCCCAGGTCGGGTGGTAGAGCCCAAAGTGGATCACCTATGAAGCTTACACTAATAAACACTACGTTAAGATTCTGTGGTCGACTTAAGACGAGGCATTATTGGCGCAGCCGCATTAGCTCACTACCAGCTTGAACTACTAAATAGTTTCATAATTTCATAGCTTCGTTCATTATGTAAGCCCTGATGATAACTGTGAATAGTCTGATACAGAGATAACTGTGAATAGTCTGATACAGAGATAACTGTGAATAGTCTGATACAGAGATAACTGTGAATAGTCTGATACAGAGATAACTGTGAATAGTCTGATACAGAGATAACTGTGAATAGTCTGATACAGAGATAACTGTGAATAGTCTGATACAGAGATAACTGTGAATAGTCTGATACAGAGATAACTGTGAATAGTCTGATACAGAGATATTTTAAAAAAGGGTCCGCTCCCGCTGCAGCCTCGGAGAAAAGAAACGGGGGAGGGGGGGGGACAGAGATTTCGTCTTGTTATATATAAATCAGGCTCTACCTTTGTTCACAGATCATCAATAATGAGTGATCGATGAATATTTATGTAAGTTATTTTGTTTCAAGCATATATTGTTTTCTTCGTCACAAAGGCCATGTTGTGTGTTAAGGAATGAGTGGCTTTATATTACTTAACCCGATTACTCACACACACAGTTTGCCCAACGACATTTATGACTATAGGCAATGTGTTTTTTTATTGTTGTTCTGATCCGTCTGTGACAGAAAACACACTAAAATCGGGACATTTTTAACACTATTGTCAGGATATTATGGTGGGGTGAATGGAAGTTAGAAAAAAAGGGTGTGTTGTGAGCCAAGAGTGAGGTGAGATCTGTACAATATTCTGCTGACATCGACAGCTACAGTATCTACACCTGAGCCAGTAGAAATCAGCCAGTCTTATGGGGCGGAGTTGGGGCTTTATATTTTTTTGCACGGGCACCTTGAAACATGTTTGTGGGGAGTTGGGAGGGGAGGGGTCCCGTGACCTAGTTGTTCGTGACACCCCTGACAATAGACACCGGTCTAGTAAACCCCATTGGACTGCTGGGTGAAATGACCCCTGGCAATAGAAACCAGTCTCGTAAACCCTATTAGACCGCTGGGTGAAATTACCCATGACAATAGACACCGGTCTAGTAAACCCTATTAGACTGCTGGGTGAAATGACCCCTGGCAATAGACACCGGTCTAGTAAACCCTATTAGACTGCTGGGTGAAATTATCCCTGGCAATAGACGCCGGTCTAGTAAACCCTGTTAGGCTCATTTTTTTATGGGGTTGTCTTTTTTTTCCATCCACAATAATTAACATTTTACTCATGCTCACGAATCATATTAACAATAACTCATGCTCACGAATCATATTAACAATAACTCATGCTCACGAATCATATTAACAATAACTCATGCTCACGAATCATATTAACAATAACTCATGCTCACGAATCATATTAACAATAACTCATGCTCACGAATCATATTAACAAACTAATGAAAGAAAAAAAAATAGCAACATTTTTTCTAATTCTCACCAGATTTTACGCTTAATAAAACCATAACATACCCAGAATTGTTGTCCCGGGGGTGGGTGGGGGGGGGTATGTTGCGTGAAGTTTCAAAATTTATGAGAAGTATTTGTTTATGATTACTTCTTATTGTGGAGAAACTGTTATAAGAGAGAAGAGGGGGGAGGAGGAAGAAGAAGAAGAAGAAGAAGAAGAAGAAGAGAGAGAGAGAGAGGGGGGGGGGCGGAAAGTGAAAAAGAGAAAATAGAGAATGAGAAAGAGAGAGTAGGAGAGAGAAGAGAGACGGGAGGTTCTGAGAGGTGAGGGAGTGTCGAGGGGGGGGGCATTTGTAGAGAAAGCAAAGACCGAGATTTTTTTTTTGTCTTTTTTTCTTCTTTGAATCCAATTACGTTTATTTTATACTGATGTGTTCTTTCCCTTGTTGTGATCAATTGGTAATCAGGTTATTTGTTTACACCTGAGATCGATAAACCTAATTACACAGGTTGTTCAGTAAGTAAAGAAAGAAAGCAAACAAGATCGGACTAAATTTTCTTCTGTAAAATAAAATCTACAAGATGATGTTTTTTTTTTTAATCACCGCTTTAAAGTTTAAATAAGTGATTTTCTTTGACATTGTTAAAATGTGCATTTCTTTCATCCTTCGTATTTGGTCATTAGTTTTCAGGTATTGGGAAAACTATTCGATTTTTTTTTTATTAAAAGGAAGAAGAAATCGTTGGCTAGTGATAGATAAATCATCATTTCTACCGACTTAATTATTGGACTAGAATTGTTTTTATATTTGATTCTATCGATAAATAAAAGATATATAAATAGCATGTATACTCTCTTACCCTGTCTGATCTCGCGTCTGGCATACGAATGGTTAGAGAGTACTCCCCATCCTTTTCGTCGGTGTAAACAGCATTACTGGTGCACAGGGCAACAGCGAACAAACAACTCCACACACAAACAATAACATGGGCAGATTTACCCATCATCCTTTTCATGTCGACAATCAACAGCATTCGATCAAGCGATCTTCTCTGACCACCACGAGAGTCAACCAGTAGTAACCAATGTCAGTTCTATCTATATAAAAAGAAAAAAAAAACACTTTTGTTTACTTTAGCTGGAGCACGTACCCCCGAGTTGATGACAGACAGGACTGTGGGGGAAGGGTGTGTGCGAGAGCCAGTGAGGGGGAATCTTCGTGTAAGTCTATCATATAATCTTTTCCTGTCCTGGAAAAAATCATGATTGGGATTTGGTTTGTTCAACAGGTGGTGTTTAACCCATCAGCTTCTGTCGAGGACATGTGCGACTCTCGTGAGTGTGTGTGTGTGTGTGTGTGTGGGTGTGCGTGTAGGTGTGTGCAGGTTTGCCAGTAGTAGATTGTAGCAAGTGTGGTTGTTGGTCTGTGTTTGTTTTATCTATATACATAAGCGGTGATCTCCTACTTGATTGTATTCCTGCACTGCTCGCCAGCGGCTCTCCAAAAGTGTGGCTCACAAGTTGTAACTGACGAAATTTTAACACAGAAATCAGCGCCGAACCTAGGGATTCGGGGGCCCGGGCGGGTTGGCCTCTTTGGGGGCCCCTACATTTTGATATTCGACACCATTACAAGAGATAATGTACTTATATTTAATGTAAAAGAGTTTTTTGGGGCCCGCCTTCAAGCTGGGGCCCGGGGGAACTTTCGAATTCGGAACCCCTCTCCCCACCCCATATTATACGTTTCACTTGTCCAATAATAGCGTAGTGACAACCACTGTACACGTTCAACTAGCAACTTAAAGGGGGTGTACTCTGTTTATAAAATAATCTTCAAGTTGATGGAGGTTTGAAAGTCCCATTATAATGACAGTCCGTGCACTGTACAACTTCAGTAATTCAGTTATAGGAATACTTTTTTTTTTGAGCAGATCAGGTTTAATGGGCCAACTAGGCTGCGCCCTTGGGCTGGTTAAAGGAAGTCAGTTCCCTGTTGGGATTTTAATTTTGCCGTAACCCATTTGAGGTCAGAGTGGCCCCCAAATGTCAAATATTATTAGGTGGTCCAAGTCTTGGAACCAGGGGGACACTGACAGCGTTTTTGTCTTGGATGGGCAAACGTACTTCTGCCCGGAGCCCCTAAATGTCAAAAGTTTCCTCATTATGTTCTTATCATCAAGAGTGAAATAACTATATATATACATACATATATATAGTTATTTCCTAGAGGCCTGCCGAAGACAATCGCTTTCCCTTTTTTTTTATAAATATAATACAAAATACATGGTAAAAAACAAAAGCCACCATAATCAAGATTTTATCAACAAACGCAATAAAATACATGTAATGGAAACAGAAGTATTTATAGACATGTAACGGAAACAAATGGCTCATAGAATCCATACAGGGGCTGTCCATTAATTACGTCAACAAAATAGGGGGGAGGGGGGGGTCAGAAAATTTTTGACAATTGTTGACAAGGGGAGAGGGGGAGGTCAAGAAAAGTTGACGTCAACAATGTTACTTTTTTAAATTTAATAAAATTACTTAATAAATAGGAAAAATTAAGCAGCGTTTGTAGTTCTGTGTTATACACACACTCGCCTAACATTCAGTATTTTAATTAAACTAATTATATTCCTACTAATTTTGCCACATAAACATTTTGGAAGCCACCTTTTTTTAGGGGGGGGGTAATCAAATGTTGACGTAATTTTATAGGGGGGGGGGGTCTCTGGAAGTTTGACAAGTTGTTGACAAGGGGGAGGGGGGAAGGTAAAAATCGCCAAAAAATTGTTGACATAAATAATGGACAGCCCCATAAAACTAAAAAAAAAGTGACGCATTTGTCCTCGATTGAGTTTCACTATTTATAATTTATATATTTTGTCTTTCTGTTAAAGTGGATTTCTAAATAAAACATTTTATCGTCAACAATTAAGAAACCCTGGTAGAGATAGATATTTGGACTCCATGACATAATTATAGTGTGTAGTTGTGTAGTGTAGCTGTGTAGTCGTGTTTATCGAGTCATGTGTGTCGGTATTGTTTTTTTTTTTTTTTGAAAATAACAATCATAGTGACATCATTGTCTGGGGTAAAGATAAGGAAAAAGTATCTTTTCTTTCCCTTCTGTCGTAACAAGATCTGCAACTATATCAACACACACACACACACAATGGCTCGGAATATCATAGTCTGTAGTTCAGTTCTTTGATGAATGTAAAACAAAAGTGTTCGTGTGAAGTAATACTGGTTTCATTCAACTTACTTAGCATCCTACTGTCGCTTTATATAGACCGAGTGACATAGATATGAAAAAATCCCAAATATAATGAACAACTAATGGTGACCCCATTCTATGCCAGAGCTAAGGGAAGTAAGCAGTAAGTACATTACCCCCCTTAGGTTTGACGTTAACAGTCAGCAGCACAATCAAAGCGATTGGTTAAAAAATTAACTTCAGGGTATGATATTTGAAGGTCTTTGAACGAGACTCTAGTGTAAGTCACGTGGGTGTTGTGACACTAAGCGCCCGTGACAATGTGTGCATGGGACATTGGCTTAGTGGCACTAGGCAAAAGATACAACGTTCAATGAGGTCTAACGGACGGAGGGTCAAGCTGTGGAGGTGCTACACCAGTGGTGGTCAACCATCTGGCAGCCACAGGCCACAGTTTGCTCCTAAAACACTTGTCTTATTTAGTAACACTTTTCGTACTTGATTTTTTATGCCCACCCTCCCCCCCCTCCCCAATCCTCCGTCATGCTTCTTTTTACTATGTTCCCTGTCACACTTAGGCGACCCTTATAAACTTATAAATGAACGACCCTTAAGTCAAGCTACATAAAATCCACAGATGCACACAATCGATGTACAGAAAGAAATCTACTGCCAAGAATATTCTGAGCCTGCTTATACCTAGGAAGTGTGGAGATGCAACCGTCTATAGTATCTGGAATTCTTGGAAAAAACAAACAAAAACACTTTGGTACTATTGTTATTCTTGCTGCATTTTTAGAGCATTTTCGAAAAAAAATGCTCTATTGTCCCCGTTTTGTCTGTCTGTCTGTCATCACTCTAGATCTCAACAACCATAAGTCCTAGACCCATGATGTATATATCATTTTGTAGGTCATGGCCTGCCAAGAAATGACTTTTTTCCATTTCGCGATCTGACCTCTGAGGGCCGTAAAAGGGGGCTTAGTACCGTTTTTTTACTATATAAGCTATATTAATAAAGGAGCGCCCATTCTCAGCAACTATAAGTCCTAGACCCATGATGTATATATCATTTTGTAGGTCTTGGCCTGCCATGTGTACATCAAAAGTTCATTTCGCGACAGGACCTCTGAGGGCCGGGCTTCAGGGCTCCTAAGGGGTTTATATATTATATATACACCTTGTACGTTCAATAACCCATTCATTTGGTGCGAAATACTGCAGCACATAGTTTCACCAAGATTTATTAAGAAACTCATCAAATGAAATAGTAAGATTGTGTTCTGAGTTTAATTGAAAGTATCAGAGCTATGCAACAATTGACGGAGTTTTCGGACGATTAAATGACTATAATTTCGAATGTTTTCAATTATGAGTCCTATTTCAGTAACCACAAACCACTTGTAGCTAGATTTAAGAGAAAATAATTTTGTTTTCAAATATAAGAAAACGTCTTTTTAATATCTTTTTTCAGATATATGCATTACACAATTGAATTTATAAACATTTACAAAATTTACAAATATTTACTGAAAGATAGCATACCTACTGATACATGATACGAAAATGCTCTAACACGTCCTGTGTCCAGAATGGAACAGGCTTAATTGCTTGTTTAATTTTTGCATGTGTGTGATTAGTTTAAATGTCAGCACTATTTCTTGTTGCTCTTATGAAGGCCGTAAATATTTAAATAATAATAAAAAGATCACATGCGGCCTTGGAGGCCCTTGTTGTCCACCCCTTGCACTAGTATTGAAAAAAGTTGCAAAAAATAATACCGGGTACTTTTTTTTAAACAAATGACATAAATATAGTATGAAAGCTAAGGGGGAAGGACGAAAAATTAAAGATGTATGTTCAAATTCAAAGCTTATTCGCATTATAAGACATAATAATATACTTTGGTTTCTAAGTTATTCGTCTGTTAAGCCCCACACATGTAATAAATTTACGCCAGACGACTCTAGATTCTCGACCTGAAATTTACAGGTTCATCACACTGATTTTTTTTTAAAATCCTGGTAAAAGTTCAGCCATCTTAAATGGGTGCCTGACATGAGTTGGAGAAGCATGGGAGCTCGTTGTGCTAGTCATCTACATATGTCTCCCGTGGTGACTCTATAGCTGTTGCACCCTGGGCTAAGGTGTGAGATGAGGGAACATAAAAAACCATCCCATTAGTTGTATCTAAGAGATGAACATTTCATTCTTACACACACACACACAAAATGGACCACACTCATAATACACATCATTTATAATTACAATGTCACAAACATCCAGATTTCAGAAACATAAACAACAAATGTAAATTATTTTGGATGGTAACATTTTTTTCTTTAAATTTCAAAATGTTTTTTTCTTCTTCATAAAACAGCCTAATCAAAATAAATGCAACACAAATTAATAAATAAAAAAAAAGAAATGTGATTGTTAACCAACTCATAAAACACAGAGCAATAAAAGGTTAACAGACAAAAGGTGGCAGGGGGACCTCGTAGTTGAAGAAAAATTTGTATAAAAGATGTTGTTTTTTTTTGGTATTACTCGTTCAACAAAACTATAAGAAATGTACAGAATGTTACATAAAAAAAAAACATATGACGTCACTTCATCGTTTCAAAGAAAAGAAAAAACACATAGGGGTGGACAGTAACATGGCCACTGTTTAAACTCATTCTCGGTTTATGGATCAAAGAATTTTATTTGATATGTACTAACTTATCCATAAAAGATGGCTCAATAAATTTATTAAGAAAGATAATTAAAATGTTTGTTTGACACTTGGAATCCATATGCTGTATATCAGGGGTGGGCAAACTACGGCCCACAGGCCGCATGCAGCCCTTCAGAGTATATAATGCGGCCCGTATGCATGCACATATTGCGATCCTATATCGATGTTAATTTTCTTTGTTTAGAGTTTGAATGTGAAATATATGATGAATACTTGGTTATCATCTTTAATTCATATTTTCATACATTGTAATTTAAGTAGACGCAAAATCTATGCGGCCCGCCGATAACAACCAAGTATTCAATGTGGCCCTCCGTAGAAAAAGTTTGCCCACCCCTGCTGTATATGAAATAGATGAAAGGGGTCCTTTTTTCAATTCTTTTAGGTAGAAACATGTCGAGTGTTTTTATTTTAAACTAATTTGAGAATCATTCACAGTGAAATTGATTTTTATCAAAACAGATGGACCGGCAGCTACTTCAGGACTGACGTCGTGTAGTGTTGGTCTGTCTTTAACGTCCATTACAGTGATCATTACGCATCTCGGTGGATGTCATTTGAACTGCACTCATGAAAGCTGATTCTCCGCCAGTTAACACTGGCTGCAAACCCGCATGCGGCTCACTGATCACATGATAGGTGGCAAGAGATGGCAAGTACCTGGCAGATAATGTGTCAGCTAGCTGTCAGAGGATATGCTGCCCAGGTGATATTCAGTCACTGGTATACTGCAACTGTTTACAGTCAGAATTACAAGCACTTCCTGCTGCATCTCTATTGGCCGAGCAACAATGTCCTGTAGCTGTCTCTAAGATTTGTCCAAGAGAATCTTTGAATTATTTCACCCTACAGAGTATAAAAAATAATAAGCCATCAACATTTAATAATTTAGTCAGTGAATAAACATTTTCATTTTTTTTTTAACTCCCATAATATGAATACATGCATACCTTTTAGTGTATAGCTTAAGAGAGGTCAAGCCCACATTTTTAAACTAGTAAAGTAATGTTCCCTTAGCCCTCACGAGCCATCGGGGCAGATGAAGTGTAGAATTCATCTGTTTCTATAACCTCGGCATATGAAGGGATTGTGTGGCTAGCACAACGCACAGCCGCCTTTACTTCCCCAACTTAATTCAGGTACCCATTTAAAGCTGGGTGGACTTGTGGGAAGACCTTGCACCAAATTACACCTGGAAAAATTCCAAGGTTCTCACCCAGAACTCTCAGGTCGACAGTCGAGTATCTACACCAATCGACCATCCATCCCTATTAAACTAGTAACACATCATAAAAATGTAACTATTTTACAGAAAGTAAAATCACAAAAGTTATCAAAAACTAAATGGTAAAAAAAAATATTTATAAGTTAAAATAGATACACAAAAAAAAACAACAACAAAAAAGGAAAAAAATGGAAATGTAAAAATAACAAGCTGTCAAAACTTACACTGTTCTTAAGAACGGCATAACTGGGTTTTTGACAAAATCTTTTCAGACGTTTCACCAACTGTTTTTGTGTTGAATAGAGACACTCCTCTACAAATTCAAGAATAAAAAAATGAAACAAAGTTTATAAAAAATTGAAAGAAAAGCAAATAGAAGATTGAAATAATAACTATGAACTGGTACCTTTACAACTTAAAAGAAAAAAATTTGTTAAACTGATGGATGGATGACGTTGCCTTGCCAGCTTTATCTCTAATGTGAGGTCACAAAGGCAAATCTCAGCTATGCCAGGTTAGTTGTAATTTAAATCTAAGATATGCTGCAGGTAATTTGCAAAAAATGCCAACCATAAGAATTGCAAACACAAAGCTTTCTGATCAGAGGAGATATGAAGTTCTTTTTAGATTTCACATTCTAAATAGAAACAAATTACAATGAAGTGATGAGGGCATAACTGAGTCCAGAATTTCCATTTCATATGATTCTGCATAGGATACCTATGTCTTACAATGTGATTAAGAAGAAAAAGAGTAAATACTGACACTGCCTAAGAATTACATATTCAAACGGTCATACTAAACTGTTGATTGTCAGGGACAGGGGCAATCTTGAAGGATGTTTCAGCAAAATTTACATGATGTTGATGACAGCAGTTAATGTTATGGCTTTGAATATAAAACCCTTACCTGGTTATCTAATAGTAAAACAAATTATTTGTACAAAAAAATATGCAGGCTAAAAAAATGTATAAGTAAATATTACACGGAAATAATTTTTTTCAGACTTATTCATAATGAAACATTTTTACATATTTTATCCATATAGCTATTATTAGTGGTAAATTACCTGGATAAATTTCTGGATAGACGAGCCTCTTAGGACAAAGTGGATAACACTTTCTTCCAACTGCTTCTAACCTAAAAGAAATGACAGAACAGTTAAATATTTTAACCTCACATAATAGCAAAATATAAAGATAATTGTTAATTATACTTTAACTCATAACTTTGAAAAAAGGAAGAGATAAATATGATTCTTAGTGAGCATAACTCCTTCTCTTTCTATAAATTCTGTTTTGAAAAATTCTTCCAATATACAAGTATCATTATAGATAACAAATCTTTCACTTTTTAATTTTAGAATGTTTATATTGATTTCTTTGAAAATCTCAGTTGGGATTAACAATATTTGTAGTCTTTTTAGTACATTTTGGCACAGTTATTTACCATTATTATATTTGAATCACCAAGTTTGAACTCAACCTTAACAGCTCAAAGAAATGACTGAAGATAATTTATGTTAAAAAATAAGCCTAGTTGTCAGCAACCTAATAGACTTACATGCTTACTCCAAAGAACTCATGCAGTGCTGTCGACACCACAACATGTGCAGAATCCAAAATTTTGAGATAGTTTTCTCTTGTCTGGTAACCCCAAGCAATTATTTTATCTCTTAGCAGTCCTTTGGCAGTGTGAAATATTTCTGGGACCTCAGAAAATGTTTCCCCAATGACCGATACAAAGAAGTTATAATTCTCTGCCTGTAATTGAAGTACTGCATTGAAAAAACTTTCTGGGTCTTTGTCATGCTCCCTGGTGGTAGAAAGGACAATAAATAAAAAACAATATAGCATACAATTGAAATAATTCCTTTTTTTTTAATAACAGAACTGTAAACTAATTGAATACATGTAAAAATTAAATACATGTAAATAATTAGAAGTGAGTTGCTCTTAACTTTATGTAAAATAAAAATAAAAGTTCTTCTTTAAAGAGACTTGCCATCGATGAGGCCAAACAATGTGCAAGCATTGAAAACAAGCTTGCAAATGAGTATCTGAGGGAACCACAGTATCATATAAACTAATGCAATTTTTTGTTTCAAAAACTTCTTCATGAACTCTTTTCCTTCTTGTTATATGGCCACTGGAATTATTTGCGGGTGCAGGTTTTGTATCTGTTTCATGGCCTAATGATCCGCCTGCATCAATTGATGTTTTATTATCAGAAGAGAATTTTTGTAAATCTGATCCAACTGTGTGACAAGCAAGTGATTTTTCTGTTTCACTACCATTAAGTGAGATTTCATGATTCAAGATATTTCCCTCGGAGTGTATCAACATTTCTGCTGGTGAGTCGAATAAAGTTTGTTGCCCATCGTCAACATGTATTCCAGTGCTTACAGTAATTACATCAGGTAAGGATATATTTTTATTGTGTGAAAGATCATTCTCATGGAAGACTAGTGGGAAATATAGGACCTGACACTTTGGGCGAATCTGATCGTGAAGATTTTTAGGCCTGTGATCTGGGATGAGCTTAAGATGTGAGGATATTGTAGATAAGAATGATTTCATGTTGAATGCAGAATTGAAAACAACTTTGTCAGCAACCAAACTATGTAAATAAAAGAAAAATGTATCATTAAGTTTTATCTTATTCAAATAAAAAAGATTGAATTTTTTTTTTCATAATCGCAATATAAATAAATAGTAAAGTTCTCTTAGCTCTAACGGACCATCAGGGCAGATGAAGTGTAGAATTCATCTGTTTCTATAACCTCTGCATATAAAGGGATTGCGTGGTTAGCACAATGCCCAGCCGCCTTTACTTCCCCAACTTAAGTCAGGTACCAATTTAAAGCTTGGTGGAATTGTGGGCAGACTTTGAAACACATTTCACCTGGAAAAATTCCCACGGTTCTCACCGAGGATCGAACCCAGGACTCTCAGGTTGACAGTCAAGTGTTTACACCACTCGGCCACCCGTCCCACTAATTTAAATAAATGGAATTGACAAATAAGTTCACCATGTCAAAATTTGATTATAGCCATACTGAAAATCTCTGTCTTGTTTTTGCTGCACTGGGTAGATTAGTTGATTTTCATGAAAATAAATAATTTTTTGTGTTTGTGCTAGATCTGGACGTAGAGCAATGAGTTCAGCTAAGTTTAGTACAGAACTGGCAAATAAAATTCTGGAAAAGAAAATAAAAAGTTAAATTTTACATGTGATTTAGGATGCATTACTTACAAAAGTATACTAGCTTTATATTTGTGACATAAGAGTTTCCAGTTTTATTATTTGAATATAACATGTAACATAAAGAGTATGAATTTTCGCAAATCAATATTACTTATATGGACGAGGAGTGAGTGTTGCTGGTGATAATCATATTTATAGAAAAAGCTATATAATGGAACTGTGTTTATTGAATATAGTTACAATAGTTAGCATAATCATTATTAATAAAATGACTACAAGTTTAAAAATATATAACTTTCATTTATAAATTGTATATACACTAGGGTGATAACTATTTTCATTTTTTTTCGTAACGAAACTGAAACCCCTTACATTCGAGGAACAATTGTATGTAGATGACAGTAGCAACATTAATTTTTTTTTAAATTGAAAAAAGTTCCCCCACCTTTTAATTTTTGTTTTCTCATATCGCGCAGTTTGACGCTCGGTTTTGATTTCACACTGAATTTTTATATATGACTTTCTAGACTGCTTTTAAGCACATTTCAGTCGACTGTTTCCATTCGTTTATAAACAAGACATTTACTATACTCAACTTCCCTCATCTTCTAAACAGAAGAGGTATCCAAGAATTATAACTGTTGAAAAGCTAATCAATCTCACATGGATGCCGACAAACCGTCAAATTCTTGGAAACTTCACTTTTCTGTTCAATAGCCAGAAACGGCGACTGGATCGAATCAAAATTATGATTACTGATATAGAATTGCTCTGGAGGGAAATTCAAGACTTTCCACTATTATCCAGCACACTAATCAGAATGAAACTCAATGGTCTAATTGATTTATATGACAAAAACAAAAAGAAACCATCTGATAACACTTTCTTAGTTATTTGATGTCACCAACGTTAATGGAGAATGGAAAAGCACAGAGGACAAAGAGGCAAGTTAACAGTGGAAGAAAGATTGGTTATTCAATTGTCAAACAAGTCCCTTTGGAATCATTCCACCCAAGAAAACAAATCCGACTATCAAAAACTCAATATCAAGCCAGCTTTTCTCAATCACAACCTTCAAAAACACAGACAACTGTCTCACAACATGCCCAAACACACACAACTGTCTCAAAACCTACACAAACAAACACAACTGTCTCATAAACTACACAAACACACAACTGTCTCAAAACCTACACAAAAACATACAACTGTCTCAAAATCTTCGGATTCTGAAACCTCTGCTTCTTCACCCGAGTCGCCAACTATTTCTTTAACGTCATCTTCTGAATACAAACCGAAATACCAAAGAGCAAGCACTAAAACGGCGGGTTTACTAGTACTGAAAAACATTTCTACACATAAAGCACATGACGTTCTTGCAACCATTGCTGAACAGGGTCATGATGTGCCAGTTCCAAGTCAGGCGGGTGTCCGGAAATGAGTAATCTCTGAAGGACGGAAAATGGAAACTAAAATCGTTCAAAAACTTCAAAGCAAAGATCCCTATTGTCTCCAGTTTGATGGTAAAAGAGTGCAAGGGGAAGAGAATCAAGTAGGTTTGCTGAAAAAGATGACAACCGAAATCAAACTTGGTATTCTCAAATGTGAGAGTGGTTTTGCCGCGGCCATTCACAATGAACTACATCAGCTAATAGATGAATATGATGCTTGTATGTTAATTTGCAACACGACCGTAGAAATACTGACCATTTGCACGGCATTGTAAAGCTCATACTGGATGATGTCTTGAGCAATGGCTTTCAGAAGCCACAATATATTGACTGTCAGCACCATGTACTCGACCTTCTTCTGAAACATGTCATGAATTTTCTTATTCAAGAGCCAATGAGCAAACAAGACCTCAATTATTCCTTCATGGGCAAATTAACACAAAACTATGTCACTCTTCAAGCTGATTATCGCTTCTTGCGACAAAAGATGTTAGCACAGGCGAGAACCCACGTTGGCCTCGCATCAGCTGGAATAAATTACCAAATTTACACCAGGCAAGATGGAACTCACGTGCAATATTTACTGTTATAGCATTATTTCTGATACCAGAGTGGCGCAGTATTCTCGCTTCTGCCTGCAACTTCATCTGCTACGAATGGGCAAATGCTTGGTTCGATTCGCAACACTACAATGAAGCGTCCTTCAATGAACTGTTTACCTCACTCATCAAGATAAAATGCAAGAAGGCAATTAAGTGTTTAAAGACCCATTGGTCAGTCGAGAAGTCATTAATTGACATTCCCAGATCTAACCAAATTGCTGAACGTGCTGTGAAACTGATGGCGGAACTTCATGCGAAATCGAGAAAATTTGAATTTTTGAATCTGAAGTTCATAGGACAAAATATGTTTTGAACATTTCTTGTACATTCTGTACATATTACTAACTGTTCTATATATTATTTGTTAATAAAAGTTGATTAGTTATTATTATTACTCTTTTGAATTAAGCTAAAAATAAATGTCCTTTTTTTTTTTGAAAAAAAAAAAATTTCACTTTTTTCTTCCAACAAAGGGGGAGGTGGGGGAACTTTTTTCAAAAAAATTTAAAATGCAATTGATATTCTTAAATTACACATAAAAGTTCCTCGATTGCAGGTGGTTTCATAAAAATTTTTTTTTTGTTATCACCCTAATATACACCGTATATGTTGTTAGCATAAAAAAATAAATTTATAAATCTATATTCGTTTGTATATAGCATAAAAACATCAATACATTTTTCTCTAAGAATTATGGCCAGTAACACTCACGCCTCGTCTCTGATTACTTTTATAATTATCAAATATGATTTTAAAACATAAAATCTAGTATTTATATTTGTTACTGTTAGTGACCACTAATGAAAATTAGCAACTGTAAAAGTATAACTAAAAAGCAGAGGTAGTTTATAATTGTAAAATTTCTATTACTAATTAATTACTATTACTTATTAATTTCTATTACTAATAATTAATATTACTTATATTGTCCAAATGGAATTGTTTGGCTGAAGTACAAAGCTGACGTTCTTGCACGCCACTGCCATTTTTTGGCAGGCAGTGAACAAACAATGCATCGTGGACCTATGTCCTCGTCGTCCTGAAGTATTTTGATGAGAACCTGGTGAGATCCACCAAAAAAAGGCTCGATTATTAAGACGTCCTTGCTAACTTGAGTCATTATTTCTCGATGAAATGTATCTTAATAAAAAAAAAGCGACAACAAATGAAATTGTCACCAGAGTAGTTTCCCATCTTTTAAAAAATTACTTGAGTTATTTCCCTTCAATCCTAAGACTGACTAAAATTTTTGATAACATCTATTCGGTGCTACCCGTTTTTCCTTAGAGTAGGCCACAAAATATAGTCTTTAAACAAATAATTTTATTTTGTAGATTAATCAGTATGCCTTAATATCAAAATCTTTGTATAGATAGGCAAATTTCTTGGGCACCCTTTTATTATAAATTACCGTTAAATTTTGTGTTAAGAGGGGTCCAAAGAAACTTTGGTCTGCAGCCCACAAAATCCCTGTCATTCTCTGCCTAGGGCTAGCGCCCCCAATTATGGTTAGACGTTATGGTAGGCATTCTTAATATTTCTGTGCCCTAGGCAGAGACTCTTAGAAAAATTATGAATCCCTAAGCAAAGGTATCTGAAGGAGCCTCTATAGATTTAGATTTTATAGGAATATAATCTGGGAGATGCATTTTGGCACCTAGTGTCACTAGGTCTATCATTAGTCTCACTAGGTCTATCATTAGTCTCACTAGGTCTATCATTAGTGTCTCACTAGGTCTATCATTAGTCTCACTAGGTATATCATTATAAGTGTCTCACTAGTTCTATCATTAGTGTCTCTAGGTCTATCATTAGTGTCTCACTAGGTCTATCATTAGTCTTACCAGGTCTATCATTAGTCTCACCAGGTCTATCATTAGTCTCACCAGGTCTATCATTATTCTCACTAGGTCTATCATTAGTCTCACTAGGTCTATCATTAGTGTCTCACTAGGTCTATCATTAGTCTCACCAGGTCTATCATTAGTCTCACCAGGTCTATCATTAGTGTCTCACTAGGTCTATCATTAGTGTCTCACTAGGTCTATCATTAGTGTCTCACTAGGTCTATCATTAGTCTCACCAGGTCTATCATTAGTCTCACCAGGTCTATCATTAGTGTCTCACTAGGTCTATCATTAGTGTCTCACTAGGTCTATCATTAGTGTCTCACTAGGTCTATCATTAGTCTCACTAGGTCTATCATTAGTGTCTCACTAGGTCTATCATTAGTCTCACCAGGTCTATCATTAGTGTCTCACTAGGTCTATCATTAGTCTCACCAGGTCTATCATTAGTGTCTCACTAGGTCTATCATTAGTCTCACCAGGTCTATCATTAGTGTCTCACTAGGTCTATCATTAGTCTCACCAGGTCTATCATTAGTGTCTCACTAGGTCTATCATTAGTGTCTCACTAGGTCTATCATTAGTGTCTCACTAGGTCTATCATTAGTCTCACTAGGTCTATCATTAGTGTCTCACTAGGTCTATCATTAGTCTCACCAGGTCTATCATTAGTGTCTCACTAGGTCTATCATTAGTCTCACCAGGTCTATCATTAGTGTCTCTCTAGTTCTATCATTAGTCTCTCCAGGTCTATCATTAGTGTCTCACTAGGTCTATCATTAGTCTCACCAGGTCTATCATTAGTGTCTCACTAGGTCTATCATTAGTCTCACCAGGTCTATCATTAGTGTCTCACTAGGTCTATCATTAGTCTCACCAGGTCTATCATTAGTGTCACAATAGGTCTATCATTAGTCTCACCAGGTCTATCATTAGTGTCTCACTAGGTCTATCATTAGTCTCACCAGGTCTATCATTAGTGCCTCACTAGGTCTATCATTAGTCTCACCAGGTCTATCATTAGTGTCTCACTAGGTCTATCATTAGTCTCACCAGGTCTATCATTAGTGTCTCACTAGGCCTATCATTAGTCTCACTAGGTCTATCATTAGTGTCTCACTAGGTCTATCATTTGTGTCTCACTAGGTCTATCATTAGTCTCACTAGGTCTATCATTAGTGTCTCACTAGGCCTATCATTAGTCTCACCAGGTCTATCATTAGTGTCTCACTAGGTCTATCATTAGTCTCACCAGGTCTATCATTAGTGTCTCTCTAGTTCTATCATTAGTCTCTCCAGGTCTATCATTAGTGTCTCACTAGGTCTATCATTAGTCTCACCAGGTCTATCATTAGTGTCTCACTAGGTCTATCATTAGTCTCACCAGGTCTATCATTAGTGTCTCACTAGGTCTATCATTAGTCTCACCAGGTCTATCATTAGTGTCACAATAGGTCTATCATTAGTCTCACCAGGTCTATCATTAGTGTCTCACTAGGTCTATCATTAGTCTCACCAGGTCTATCATTAGTGCCTCACTAGGTCTATCATTAGTCTCACCAGGTCTATCATTAGTGTCTCACTAGGTCTATCATTAGTCTCACGAGGTCTATCATTATTCTCACTAGGTCTATCATTAGTCTCACTAGGTCTATCATTAGTGTCTCACCAGGTCTATCATTAGTCTCACCAGGTCTATCATTAGTCTCACCAGGTCTATCATTTGTGTCTCACTAGGTCTATCATTAGTGTCTCACTAGGTCTATCATTAGTGTCTCACTAGGTCTATCATTAGTCTCACCAGGTCTATCATTAGTCTCACCAGGTCTATCATTAGTGTCTCACTAGGTCTATCATTAGTGTCTCACCAGGTCTATCATTAGTCTCACCAGGTCTATCATTAGTCTCACCAGGTCTATCATTAGTGTCTCACTAGGTCTATCATTAGTCTCACCAGGTCTATCATTAGTGTCTCACTAGGTCTATCATTAGTCTCACCAGTTCTATCATTAGTGTCTCACCAGGTCTATCATTAGTCTCACTAGGTCTATCATTAGTCTCAGTCTATCATTAGTCTCACCAGGTCTATCGTTAGTCTCACTAGGTCTATATTCAGCTATAAAACTTAGCAGCCTGCTGTAGTGTTGTGTTTGGAAAGAAGGAGATAAATTTTAAATTTTACTTCCAACTTTTATTTTGTCAATTTTCTCTCACTAATGTTTGGTAAAATAAAGCTACTTAATCATTTAATCTTTTCATTTATTCAAAGTAAAAAGAAATTTGTTTTACAGCCAAAGTATCGAGTGGCTCTGACGCTTTATCAGTGAGCTCCTTTGGCATGGTGCACGTCACGGGTTCGAGCCACAGGGATACCATGCATTATGTCCTCCCGTGGTGCCCCCCCCTCCCCATATCCACTGCACCTCTCAGCTATGGCGAGAACGTACTAACTAATAATGGTTACAGATTCAATAGAATAATGTCCCATCATTCAGGGACATAATGAAACACAATGATTATATCTCATCATTCAGGGACATAATGAAACACAATGATTATATCCCATCATTCAGGGACATAATGAAACACAATGATTATATCCCATCATTCAGGGACATAATGAAACACAATGTTTATATCCCAGCATTCAGGGATATAATGAAACACAATGATTATATCCCATCATTTAGGGACATAATGAAACACAATGATTATATCCCATCATTCAGGGACATAATGAAACACAATGATTATATCCCATCATTCAGGGACATAATGAAACACAATGTTTATATCCCAGCATTCAGGGATATAATGAAACACAATGATTATATCCCATCATTTAGGGACATAATGAAACACAATGATTATATCCCATCATTCAGGGACATAATGAAACACAATGATTATATCCCATCATTCAGGGACATAATGAAACACAATGATTATATCCCATCATTCAGGGACATAATGAAACACAATGTTTATATCCCAGCATTCAGGGATATAATGAAACACAATGTTTATATCCCATCATTCAGGGACATAATGAAACATAATGTTTATATCCCAGCATTCAGGGATATAATGAAACACAATGTTTATAACTCATCGTTCAGGGACATAACGAAACAATAATTATATCTCTACATCACAAAATACGAAAAAGCTTCAACTTAGCATCGAAAAAAGTTGTAAAAAATAATATCGGGTACTTTTTTTTTAAACAATGTTGTACATGACATAAATATAGTATGGAAGCTAAGGGAAAGGACGAAAATCTATAGATATACGTTCAAATTCAAAGCTTGTTCGTATTATGAGAAATAATAATATATTTAGTTCGGTTTCAAAGTTATTCATCTGTTAAGCCGCACACATGTAATACATTCACGCCATTGGCTACGACTGCCACAATGCCCCTTCCGGTAAAATTATTATTAGATATGATGTAATCATGGCCCTCTAAATATTTCAAAGTTTCTGCCTTGTGTACTGTTAGAACGGCCATGAACCAAAAAAATTAAAGGAGAAAATTTATGAAGACTTCACAGTTCCTCCCCCCCCCACCTTTTTTTTTTTTTACAAAAAACAGCTTCAAGTAAAAAGGGGAGATCAACATCGAAATATATTGGCTTAAAATAATATTATTGTGCTTATCTCCCATTAAATCAAGCTCTCTCTCTCTCTCTCTCTCCCTCTCTCTCTCTCTCTCTCTCTCTATATATATATATATATATATATATATATATATATATATATATATATATATATATATATATATATACTTATAAGACACATTTTTTGTCTGTCTGCCTGTCTGTCTGTCTGTTCCCTTATAACTCAAGATCCAGAAAAACAGATAACGTGAAATTTGTTACACATACACATAATTACATGGGGAAGGTTATAGGACAGGTTTCGTTTCATCTCGATGAGTAGTTTAATTGTAATTATTTTTTTTTTTTTATTTTAGTATTTTACTATATTAAAGTAATCTCGACGGCGCCATAAATAAAATTCCTCTGTGACGTCATTTCCTTATGATCGAATAGAACTTGCGCGCTGGTGCTGTAATTGTGCCTTTGTGATGCAAAGAATTGTTGATGTTTTTTCATGCTCTCTGATTTGTACAAGTCTGAGGAAGGTAAAGGAATGAAGAAGGATTTTAGAAGAAGTGTGAAGCCATAATAATAAGTATTTATATATATATATATATATATATATATATATAGAGAGAGAGAGAGAGAGGGAGGGAGGGGAGGGAGGGAGGGAGGGAGGGAGAGATAAAGAGAGAGAGAGAGGGGCAGGGGGGGGGGAGAGAGAGGAAAGGAGGGGTAGGAGGGAGGGAGGGAGGGGAGAGAGGGAGGGAGGGGGATGGACAGGGGGAGAGAAGGGAGGGGGAGAGGGGGATGGGAGAAGGAGGGGGGGAGAGAAAGGGAGGGAAGGAAAGGAAAGGAAGGGAGGGAGAGAGGGGGTAGGGGAGGGAGAGGAGGGTTGGGGGGGAGGGAGGGAGGGAGAGAGGGGGTAAGGGAGGGAGAGAGGGGGAGGGAGGGAAGGGAGAGAGGGTGGGGGGGAGAGGGAGAGAGAGAGGGTGGGAGAGAGGGAGCGGGGAGAGAGATGAAGAGTGAGGGGGAGGCAGGGAGGGAGAGAGGGAATGAGGGAGGGAGGAAGAGGGAGAGAGGTGGGGAGGGGGAGGGAGGAAGAAAGAAGGGAGGGAGAAAGGGGTTAGGAGGGAGAGAGAGAGGGGGAGGGAAATAGAGATGGAGAGAGGATGGGGAGAAATGAGAGGAAGAGATAAAGAGAGAGAGGGGGCAGGGAGGGGAGAGAGGGGGAAGGAGGAAGGGGGAGAGAAGGAGGGAGGGAGGATGGACAGGGGGGAGAGAAGGGAGGGGGAAGAGGAGATGGCAGAGGGAGGGTGGGGAGGGAGAGAGAAATGGGAGAGAGAGGGAGGGAGAGGGAGGGAGAAGGAGGGAGGGAGAAAGGGGAGGGAGGGAGAGGGAGGGAGGGAGAGAGAGAGAGGAAGGGGAGAGAGGGGGTAGGGGAGGAAAACAAAAAGGTAAACAGAAAACCTTATTTTAAACCCAGGCAAAGCCGGGTACTTGCAACTAGTATATATATATATATATATATATATATATATATATATATATATATATATATATATATATATATATATATAATATGAGGCTGTTACAAGTGGAATTTCATTGTGTGTACACTTGTCAACACGAGAATGATTATCTCAGGCAGGGCCGCCGAAAAAAAAATGCTACTCGAAGAAATGCCATCAAAATGATACAGTTATAATTTGATATTGTTATAATTTGATATTGTTATAATATGATATTGTTATAATATTATACTGTTATATGATATTGTTAAATAATTATAATATGATACTGTTATAATATGATTTTGTTGTAATATATCATTGCTATAATATGATATTGTTACAATATGATAATGTAATAGGTGGGTGTGTATATTCGTTTGTGTGTGCTCAGCTTATAAAGCTTAGTGTAAGTATTCTTCCTACGCTCCACTATGGTTGAGTGTACGTGTACAGTGAATTCAGACTCAGGGGTACCACGGGAGACATCGTTAGGTTACCGGACAAGCTGGGATTTAATCCCGTAGCCTTCAGCTCATAACCAAAAGCACCACCAAGCCAACCAGATTCGTGCATTACTCATAGAATACGTTGTAAAAAAAAATGTTATTTTTAAATGTCGAGTTTGTCTAATGATGTTCTGTGAGGCAAGTTGTGAAGCAAGTTGTGAGGTGAGGCAAGTTGTGAGGCAAGTTCTTATATCTACAAATATAAACTACTTCTCGATAAAAAAAATAAAATTGATTTTTTCAATGCAGTGAGCTGAAATAAAATACACGTAAATAAATCTAATA
>JAGDYQ010000002.1:20861589-20960644 GCA_021962125.1 Bulinus truncatus
TATACACAACTGACGCACACTCTCACACCCACAGAAACTCAAACACGGCTCCCCACACAAACAACATCACTTACACAAACACACACAGCTGACGCACATCACTCACCCCCACAAAAACACACACAGCTCACACACCATCTACACACCATCCACACACACACACACACACAACACATACACAGCTGGAACACACACCACTCATACGCAGCTAACACACCACTCACACACACACACACACACACTCAACACACACAACTCACCAACGACATACACACACATACACAATCGACACACGTCACTCAACCACACAAAACACACACAACTCACACACCATATACACACACACAACTGACACACACCACTCATACACACATAATTGACACACCTGCAACTGATACACACAAAACTCACTCAAACTCAAACACACTCATGTCATACACATGCGCACAGCTCACACACACAAACATTTCATGTTCTTACTTCATTCGGATTATAAATAGCGCCAACTATTTCTGATTTTATTTGAATTACCCCCCCCCCTTTTTTTTTTCTCTCCCCCCCCCCTCCGGGGGCAATATGATGTGCCTTGTATCGGCTGTAAGAGGCCAACAATGAATTTCGTCATGTGAAAGTAAGTACCCGTTATTCAAATCCGTGAGCCTGACGCTATTGACCCAGGTTAACACAAGTCCTGGGCCACGTTGCTGGTCAAGTATATGTGCATCGTGGTCAGTACTCCAGCGGTGTTCAAACATGTGGGTACCTCTTTAATAAACAGCTGAAATAAACGAAGAAGTATTGTTACGGAGGACTGCAACATTTTTGGGTTATTCGTAAAAAAAAAACATCCTAAATATATCACTATGCACCGTTATCTCGATATATTTTGAAAGAATCCTATTTAAAAAAAAAAAAGAGGTAAGAAATACAATTCAGCTAAAAGATGGGGTGGCGGGGGAGGGGGGAGACAGACTGGGTGAAATGTGTTGTCGTTCTAAGACAAGACCAGAGGTGCACCTAGGTTGGATGGGATGCCGAGCACTGAATAAAACACTGGGCCTTTGGAGTGGAGAAATTTTAAAGGTTACAAAGCTGGGTTTTGAAGGTATAGAGTTGGGTTTGCAGGGCCCCTCTCCTAATTCGGGGGCCCGTGCGCGCGCCAAGTGCGCTCGCCGTTAAATCTGACTTTTGTGCAGGACTTTAAAAAATTGCATTTGAAGTATTCAGGTAATTAAAGCATGGAATCTAAGCATTTTTCTTTTAAATTGTATATGCTTAAACGTTTGAACTCTCAGGGAATGACAATCGGAGAGCAGAGAGCTGCAGAAGAAAATGAATGAATTTGGGCTAAGGATTGTATTGTGCAGTGGGATGCGGGAGGGGTAGAACCACATCATCAATTATTATCTTAGTCGAGATATTGTCCAAACATTGACGCATTAATATAAATAAAATAATGCTGCATTTATAGAAAGGAACACATTGAGTGAAGCAATGGTGTGAAGAGACACGCTGCCATCATTTATTAAACACCACGCAAAAGATTTATTTATTTATTTTTTTTAGAGCCGTACGATGAGAAATTGTATATAGATATTCCCAGCTTGTATACACAAAAACTTTGAAGCTTACACAAGCAGCATAAGAATTCCAAAGACCCCCCCCCCACACACACCGGCCAGACATAAAAAATTATATTGGAATCTTCTCAAAAGTACGAACTTGTAATAAAAACAACAACAAACTGCGTGCTAAGAAAAAAAAATACAATAAAAAAAGATATTGTAGAGAAAATATAGCCAAATGAAAAGATGCTTGCTAGAGACGAATTGGAAAGGAAGCGCCTTCAAAAATAACATATTTGATCAATAAAAGGAAAATATTTCTCCCGAAGGTCCAGTCACATATTAAAGAAATAGGTTTTATTTCTATTTTTACCTCATTATATCCAGACGAAAACTGTCTCTTTTTTTTTTTTTGGAAGAATTGATTTTATGCAGACAAGTCGATCATGTGACATTTCGCTACTCTCGCTGGGTTTTTTTTTCTCCATTGGATGAAGTTAGATTGGGAAAGGGAGGAAATCGATGCCAAAAATGGTTGGATTTTGTGTTGTAATTTCCCCTTGTTAGCTTGATATTTTTTTTTTTTAAAGTGGGTGCGGTCGGGAAGAAAACCGTTAAACCATTTATGTGATCAATGATTGCCAATTTGCAAACTGGGGTCAGAATATTGGTTGTCAAATGCCCAATCGCATAATCATTTAAATAGAAAATTGTTGCCTTTGTTCAGATAGCAGATCTTTTACAGTGTTAAAGTGGAATCAAGGAATGAGAAAACGCGTACATTGAGACACATATAGTTGGCAGGTTGAGGGGAAAGGGGGTGGGGGTGGGATCACTGGCATGTTATACCAGAAACATTGTTTTGACTTGACGGTGAGTTTCTTTTGTCTTCCAGCCAAAACTGTATCTCTCTTGAGAGCTCGTCAACCCTGGATCTCGTCAGATAAAGGGTTAAAGGTCACCGTTGAATAACCCCCACGGCAGTGTAACACTTTTTTTTTTTTTAAAGAAGTCGCCATTCGCACCATTTTGGTTGCACCGCACTCGAATAGTCCCATTGATCTATTGGGAGATCCAAACCGCTAATGCTCTTAAGTAAAAGCCCATCTCATTATTGCACTAGCAGCGACACAGAGCACCGCTCTTCAACTAGAGATGCAAGGGAAAGGCCTAAGCACCAACACACAACAAAGAACTTGTGCCAGTGTAGGCCACAGATTATCTGTGGTGTAGGCATAACACGCTTACTGAGGACAATCTTACTTGGCATTCCAAAGTCAGCCGACTCGCCTAGTTATCTATCCACCGTATTTTGTGGAATCTTAAATGTAACCAGTGGCGTACCTAGGGGGGCAGTGGGTGCGGTCCGCACCGGGCGGCACTTTTTATTACTTTTTAGGGGGGGGGGCGGCAAAATGTATAGATTAAATTGAAATACCTAAATGAGAGGGCGGCAAAATCGTCTTCCGCCCTGGGCGGCCGATACCCACGCTAAGCCGCTGAATGTAACCCTTGATTTTGTTAAACTTTATAGACATCTTATTTTTACTCACTCCGTATGTCCCCGGTGTAGGGTGCTCGTATCTCGGGGAGTTTAGGGTAGTCAGCAGCGCCCAGCCGAACGCTACCAGTTCTCCTTTGTTGTACAGGAGGAAGACCGGAAACATTTTGTTGCAGTCGGTGTCAGTCCTGAGGTTGTACCAGTAATGTTTACCTGTTGACAGGTGTCAAGACTATAATGAATGAGTACACGAATTGTGTTTGCTTTGTAACTGTGTGCGAATAAAGGGTTCGGATGGGTCAGATTTAAGGGTGGGGAAGTGGGGGGGGGGGTGACGGAATATGGATACAGGCAGATAAATTAAAAATCAGAGATAGAAATCTCATATTCGAATATATATAGAGAGAGAGACAGAAGTTTATGTATAGCCTGGGGGGGGGGGTAGGGGGACACACAAGCAATAACACCACTTAAGCTTGTATCAACATAAAATAAAAGATAAAAATTAATGTTTCTTTATTACGTGTAGCGCCTTAATGGTCAGGACGGTTGCTGAAGTGTGACACAATTTCAACGGGTCTGAAATGCGAATAATCCCGTGACCTCCTACACCCGACTCTCCCTCCCCCTCCCCCCGACCCCGCCCACGCAGTCGTGAATTTTAAAAAAAAAAAGGGTTACTTATTTAATAAACGGGCCTTTAAAAAAATCAACGTGATAGAGAAAAACTGCTTTAAAAAAAAAGGTGGGCAGACTTTTTTTTTGAACCGCGGGCTACATCGGGTTCTTAAATGTTACAGTAGGGCCGGACCAAGAGCAGAATAATGAGATGTCTGTATGAAATAATAGAAAATAAATGCACCACTTCATTGATGTGAAAGAGAGGTGAGGGGCAAACTATGGGCCGCATTGAAACCGCCTGAGTATGCGGGCCGCAGGGCTGTATTGTGAGCATGTCTTTGTTTCAAACTGGAAACGGGAGCTGGGAGGTGGTGGAGGCTGTGTTAACATGTCTTGTAAAGTTTAACTTAGTCTTCATATACATTGTATAGTAATTTCCCCATTCCTAGCCAGCCATCATTGCCCAACCCTATCTCTTTAGTTTCAAGACGCCTTTTACAGTTAAGAAGTACTTGTAATTCTTCAACAAGTCCGGTAACTCTCCACCCATTAGTTCGGCTTTCCACCCCGTGATAACAAGGGCACTCGATCATGAGGCTTGAACTTTTTAACAGCTTACGTCATAATGCAGCCACATTTTGTGAGGAAAAAAAAAAAAGAAAAATCAATGTCTTAAAAGAAAACAAAAGCTTGGAACTAAGATAATAAAATGCTAATGAAAAGAACAGTTTGCTATCTGTGCATTAAATATGCACCGTTTTACCAATTATGATAAAATTTGAACGAATCGATTTTTTGTTTAATGATATTTAGAATGGAATGTATTAGTACGTACAGTTATAATACATTATAAATATTGATCAAATCGAAGGAATAACTTTCAAGTAAACGGACTATAAAAAGAATAAATCACTAATAATAAAAGTAGCCCAAACTCATTTTAATTGAAGTCCCTGTAATTATGACATATCTGTCGCTTAATCCTATAAACCAGTGCTCTGTCACCGATGTGCCGCGCCACACTAGTGTGCCCTGAGATGGTGTGCCGCGGAAAGGTATTAGGTGTGCCGCGAGACTGTGATAGGCGTGCCGCGAGATGGTGTTAGGTGTGCCGCGAGGCTGTGATAGGCGTGCCGCGAGATGGTGTTAGGTGTGCCGCGAGGCTGTGATAGGCGTGCCGCGAGGCTGTGATAGACGTGCCGCGAGATGGTGTTAGGTGTGCCGCGAGGCTGTGATAGGCGTGCCGCGAGATGGTGTTAGGTGTGCCGCGAGGCTGTGATAGGCGTGCCGCGAGGCTGTGATAGACGTGCCGCGAGGCTGTGATAGACGTGCCGCGAGATGGTGTTAGGTGTGCCGCGAGGCTGTGATAGACGTGCCGCGAGATGGTGTTAGGTGTGCCGCGAGGCTGTGATCGGCGTGCCGCGAGATGGTGTTAGGTGTGCCGCTAGGCTGTGATAGGCGTGCCGCGAGGCTGTGGTAGGCGTGCCGCGAGGCTGTGGTAGGCGTGCGGCGAGACTGTGATAGGCGTGCCGCGAGATGGTGTTAGGTGTGCCGCGAGACTGTGATAGGCGTGCCGCGAGATGGTATTAGGTGTGCCGCGAGACTGTGATAGGCGTGCCGCGAGACTGTGATAGGTGTGCCGCGAGACTGTGATAGGTGTGCCGCGAGACTGTGATAGGTGTGCCGCGAGATGGTATTAGGTGTGCCGCGAGACTGTGATAGGTGTGCCGCGAGATGGTATTAGGTGTGCCGCGAGACTGTGATAGGTGTGCCGCGAGAGGGTATTAGGTGTGCCGCGAGACTGTGATAGGCGTGCCGCGAGACTGTGATAGGTGTTAGGCGAGGCTGTGATAGGCGTGTCGCGAGACTGTGATAGGTGTTCCGCGAGGCTGTGATAGGCGTGCCGCGAGATGGTGTTGGGTGTGCCGCCAGACGGTGCAAGGTGTGCAGCAGAATATATCGAATTAACTAGTAGTACATGTAGTTTGGTTTCTGATGACTACACTGTTTTCATCACTAGTGCATCAACGGGTTGAACCCCATGCGAGGGTAAAAGAAAAAAAAACAAAGAAGGGTTATATACAGTCTTGAGTTGTTTTAGGGTGTAGAAGTTCATAAGGCATAGTGCTGTTTTTTTTTTTATTATTCAGACACATTTGTCAATCAAGAATTGCCCCCTTCTAACATTTAAAGAATACTCGTCATGTTAACAAATACTTGGAGCTAATCAGAAAATTTAATGAATAACTTTGTCGCAATATGGTTTCAATAAAACGTAATGAACTGAAAGTGATCAAGTCCACTCTGATCTCGTACGATCGGAGCTGTTTGTGGACAGGAACAAACAATAGAATGAGATGTACTTGGCCCCGTGTTGTGAGTTTTTTCACCCATGTTCTAAATCTAAACAAAAGGTAGATGGCATGGACTATGTGAGTGCATGTGTGTGTGTATGTGTGTGTGAGTCTATATGATGTGTGTATATGTATGTGTGTATGTGTGTATGTGAGTGTATATGTATGTGTGTGTGTGTGCGTGTATGTGTTTGTTTGTGTGTGTGTAAGTGTATATGTATGTGTGTGTGTATGTGTGTGAGTGTATGTTTGGAGTGTATGTGTGTGTATGTGTGTGAGTGTAAATATGAGTGTGTTTGTGTGAATGTGTGTGCGTTTTTGTGTGTGTTTGTGTGTGTAAGTGTATATGTATTTGCGTGTATGTGTGTGTTTGTGTGTGTAAGTGTATATGTATGTGTGTGTGCGTGTATGTGTGTGTTTGTGTGTGTGTAAGTGTATATGTATGTTTGTGTGTATGTGTGTGAGTGTATGTTTGGAGTGTATGTGTGTGTGTGTGTGAGTGTAAATATGAGTGTGTTTGTGTATATGTGTGTGAGTGTATGTGTGTGTGAGTGTATGTGTGTGTGTGAGTGTATATGTGTGTGTGTTTGTGTGTGTTAGTGTATGTGTGTATGCGTATGTGTGTGTGTGTGTGAGAGTGTATGTGTGTGTATGTTTGTGTTAGTGTATGTGTGTGTGTGTATGTGTGTGTGTGTATGTGTATGTGTGTGTACGGTACTTTACCCATGGCGAAGAAACAGTGACCTTCAACCCACTTGCTGCCAGCGAGACCTACTTCCTTGTGGGGGACGATGAAACTGTTCTCAGGCACGGTTCCATTTTGAATGTACAGGTTGGTGCCCGTGCCGTTAGTGTCGAAGTCTGCCTGGGTTCTGCCCTTGGTACAGATGATGGCTGAATCGAATATTGAAGACAAAAAAATACGCTGTTAGCAGAGGGGCAACCGCAGTGACTCAACAGCCGGACATTGTGCCCCACCCCCTTCTATACAATTGGTTTCATTGGTTAAGAAATCTAATTATAGTATCCTAGAAGTGCCCCTTTGCACACGCCAGTAACCAATACTGTTATACCCAGTCTGCCCCCCTAGTGCTACTGTACTTTATTGTCGATTTGAAGTTACCAATAGACCAATCAATGGAAGACTGCTGAGTCGGGTGAAATGGGGTGTTGTTCTATAAGCCCTTTAAGCCAACGGTCCTCAATACCCGGGCCGCGGACCGGTACGAGTGTTACTGGACCGCCCAAGAAACATTTTTTTTTTTTCCTTTTTATCTCTTTCTCTCGTCATCGTGCGACTTTCCATGGGCGAGAAATAATCAACGCCTCCCCCCCCACACCCCTCCTTCCAGTGGGCCGCGGTGAAATTATCAAACACTGATCGGTCCGTGGCGAGAAAAAGGTTGGGGACCACCACTTTAGGCCATTGGGCACACCATTTTACCAGGGCCCCGTAATGCAGCAACAAATAAGAATGGGATGTAAACTATGATGAAATTTGTACAACTGCATCAGCCCGAGGGAAGACCATTCCCCTCCGTCCCCCCAATGCCATTCTACGAAAAACTCTCACAATAATGAAATATAAATACTTGATACATATAGGAGCCCCAATACTCATTGGGTCCCCTGGTTAAATTGATCTGCTAAACATATCCAAGCTCATCGGGTTATCATCTGGACTTACATTAGGTATGTTATCTCCTATAGTAATAATGAAGATATTTACAATTGGTGAAAAGAAATTTGAGTACTTTCTTACATTATTTGTTTTCTTTATTATTTTTATGATTTTTAGAAAAATATGTTTATCTTGAGATTTAAAAAAAAAAAAAAGAAAAGAAAAACATGGCGGTTGAACACTTGAATCCCATTGGTCAGACACGAAATGTCGTCGTCTGACTACACGACAGATTTGGAAAAAAA
Organism: Bulinus truncatus; assembly: GCA_021962125.1. Taxonomy (NCBI): domain Eukaryota; kingdom Metazoa; phylum Mollusca; class Gastropoda; family Planorbidae; genus Bulinus; species Bulinus truncatus. The sequence goes on from JAGDYQ010000002.1 coordinate 20,869,557, forward strand.
AAACAACAAAGCAAATATAATTCAAATCTTGGTTTACAATTTCTCCTAGTCTGTCCCAAAGAATACAATAAAAAAAAAATCAAGATTACATTTCAATCTTCTGTGTAACACAGTTCTTTTGTTCAAAATATAAGCCTATACATCTATGTAGATCTCTGAAGTAAAAGGCGGAGCTCTATGAAATGTTGTATAGGGCAATGCACTCATAATTTATGAGACTCAGTGACTCAAACTTCAGCTTGAGCCACATAATATGACAGGTAGTGCCGTCATGTCGTGGAGCCACTGTGGTCTATGGAGCCATCTGTTTGTAAAACCGTTCAAAGTTCCTTGCATACAGTCAGAGAAAGTGGCCAAGTGAAATCCATTAGCAGGAGGTTAGGCGCTCGGAGCCCTAGTTATAATAAGATCACCTTCTTACTTTGAAATGTTTCTTACTATAAAAATGACAAACAATAAAGACAAAAAAACACAAATAAACAGAGCAGAAAAAATACACAGACAACAAAACAAAACAAGGGGGAAATCAATGCTTACATGGTGGGACAAAGTAGGCTGAAATGACCCAGCGGTTACCGTCCTTTACAAACGGGGGTGTGATGGAGCTGTTAGGGTAGCTACGTCCAGCTTCGATGGGAACCTTTGAAATAAAAAAAACAATATTATGAAACATGATAACCAATGTACTGTAAAGTTGTTGTTTTTGGGAGGAGGGGGGGGTGAGTGAGGGCGTGCAAAGGGTCATTCCATACAGAGTGTCTATAAGCCCATGAAAGCTGTGGGTCGTTCCTACCCAGGGGGTAAGTCAAAGTGCTCACCGTATAAATGACCCGCTGGCGAGTACTGATGTCACTGATCACTTACAGAAATGTCACTTTGACATCTTTAGCATAATTATTTTAATAAGCATATGTTCCTCCCTCCCCCCCAGGGGTATGAGGAGCTAGTAAAAAATGTTCTTCCCACCCCTCCACCCACACGCACACACACCTTTATTTGTGGGCCACTTGGGGGTGGGTGGTGGGGGGCAAACCATCGCCCACAATGAGTACTTTAAATTTGACTGAAGGGCATGACCAAGAGCAGAACTATAGATAGAGTATTTATGTGAAACGTAATGAACTGACGGTACCGATGTCCTTTTGACCGTTTGAGGGGAGCAGCCGGGGGGGGGGGAGGTACGAATCAAACAGCCAAACGGGCCGGGTTTGGCCTGCGGGACGTAGTTAGCCCCCCCCCCCACGATGTAGACTAATAATTATCAGAATGTTGTTTTCAGGATAAAAAAAAAATAAAATTTGGTTTCTTAACTTCGATTCTACAAAGTTGAAAATTTTAAATACGCCTATTACAGCCCCCACCCACCCACAAACAGATATGTCTCCCAGTAAATCTGTGACTTAACGTTGTTGTTTTTTTTCAATTTAAATCCCTCTTTTTTCCACATGGTTAATTATTCATAACAGCAGACGATATTGTGAGAGATGGCGCCAACCTAATGATACCGCGCATTTATTTGTCGCGTGCTTGTGTTTGATGGAGGTCAAATCGATCGCCTGTGGACGTTTGTGATTTCTTCTGTAAAATGTCCAGTGTTAGTAAAAAAGAGTGAGTGAGTGGTCATTTTCTTTGAGTACTCATGCAGTGCTCACACGTTTAGAATGTATGATGGCTGTGTACACATTAATGGTCTGCCCGCTTCACTTCAATTGTTACACCGTTAGGTTTCCTGTACAAGTGCTGTCCGATGGTCCACTTATTCTTAAACAAATTTCTCAGAGGAGTGCCACTACTTACGTCTAGTGGCATAACTGAGGGCGGATGGGGGGGGCGGAGGAGGAGAAGAGGGGTGAACCGGCGTGGGCGACTCTTTGTATTTTCCGCTATACAGGGGCGGCATCTGCCGTACTTGAAGTACATGTACTTCGTTTAAATGGTCATGGGGCGGGCATTTTTTTTTTTAGAGTCTGCCTAGGGTGCCACTGAAACTGGCTACACCTCTGCCTCTGATGTGTTACTTCCGTCATATCGTCTTCCCCCCTTTATTTTTTTTTGTCTTCAATATAACCCTCCCTCACCCACCCCCCACCCCCCACATCCTTTCATTGTTTTAACTTTCAATTCCCTGACGGACGGGTGTTTTTTTTTTTAGGTCTACACACCCACACACTGAAGCGACGAATGACTTACCGATGTCTGGATGCCGGCAATAAAGCCGATGACGTCATACAGAAGAATCAGGGAGAAGTCGTCATCTTTCACGAACCTTTGACCCCTCCATTGACCGTGTGCTGCCATGGAAACCAAAGACATAGGGAATGGTCCATCTTTATATTTTATTTTATAGACACAAACACGAACAAGCATACGTTCAGAGATTCATACACACAATCATACTTACATTCACACATACACACAATCATACTTACATTCAGGCATACACACAATCATACTTACATTCAGAGATACACACACTCAATCATACTTACATTCAGAGATTCATACACACAATCATAATTACATTCAGACATACACACAATCATACTTACATTCACACATACACACAATCATACTTACATTCAGACATACACACAATCATACTTACATTCAGACATACACACAATCATACTTACATTCACACATACACACAATCATACTTACATTCAGACATACACACAATCATACTTACATTTAGACATACACACAATCATACTTACATTTACACATACACACACTCATACTTACATTCAGACATACACACAATCATACTTACATTCAGACATACACACAATCATACTTACATTCACACATACACACAAACATACTTACATTCACACATACACACAATCATACTTACATTCACACATACACACAATCATACTTACATTCAGACATACACACAATCATACTTACATTCAGACATACACACAATCATACTTACATTCACACATACACACAATCATACTTACATTCACACATACACACAATCATACTTACATTTAGACATACACACAATCATACTTACATTTACACATACACACACTCATACTTACATTCAGACATACACACAATCATACTTACATTCAGACATACACACAATCATACTTACATTCAGACATACACACAAACATACTTACATTCACACATACATACAATCATACTTACATTCAGACATACACACAATCATACTTAAATTCACACATACACACAATCATACTTACATTCACACATACACACAATCATACTTACATTCAGACATACACACAAACATACTTACATTCAGACATGCACACAATCATACTTACATTCAGACATACACACAAACATACTTACATTCACACATACACACAATCATACTTACATTCAGACATACACACAAACATACTTACATTCAGACATACACACAATCATACTTACATTCAGACATACACACAAACATGTAGGCCTAAATACACATAAATACACACACATGCACACACACACACACATATATATATATACACAGAGAGATGGTGAGAAAGATATGTATTAGAGACTGCCTCATAAAAAAAACTCTGTCCTACACTTACACATACGCATAATGGAAGACAGAATAAGAATGGTTGGGGGGGGGGAAGGGGAGGGGCTTTTCAAATATTTTTCAACGAAATTAAAATCCGAAAACTGACAAATTAAATTGATAAATTTAGCACACCAGCCTAACACCACACACACACACACACACGCACGCACGCACGCACGCACACACACACACAATTATCCTTAATTAAAACATTAAATGAAAGGACAACATCAGAAGACAGGCCAGGTCTTAACTCATTCCAGGGAACTAGTTGTTGTTTTCTATTTTTGTATAATCATGTAGGCCATGTTATTAACTAAACCTTTATAAATAATTAAAACAAGATCATTCTAAAGGTCAAGTTATTTGTTTTTTTATCATTTTAAATTTTTTTGAATTACGTTTTTTTAATTGGCTAATTCGTTTCTTTTCCAACCCAATATTTTCTGACAGACGATGATGATGTCATTGTGTCGCTTTCAGCCATTCACTACATTCAAATTTTATGTTTTAAAAAATGCTGATGGTAAACCTGAGAAACGATTTAATAAAGTGAGTCAAGCGACTAAACAGAATGAGACCGTTCGTAAACCATAAGATTGGAGCAAAATAATTGACCTATCGTTAAAATTATTGATTGTTGTTATTTATCATTCAAGTGTCACGTTTGATGAATCAGCATTTTGAACGAGAGCAACATTTAAAATAAAATTAAAAATCCCGGAAGTGCGTAATTGACAAGTAAAGAAATGATCCAATCAAATCTAATTTAGGGCCAGAATGTCAGTGTGACAGGTCAAAAGAAATATATGGTTGTCTACTTCTTTGGCGTTAGCTTTTTTTTTTTTCTTTATTTCCTTCTATTGTAGAATAATTCATATCTCAGCTTTTTTCCTGTCTCTTCCTTTCCTGCAATGGTAGGCTACTATCTTTCTTGGCATCTGTAATTCTTTTTTTCCTCTTATTTTCCTCTCGCTGTGTTTCTTTCATTTAGTTCTTTCTTTATTCATTGTTTCTCTTTTCATCAATTCATTAGTTCAATATGTCATTATTTCGCCTGTATTTCTTTCTGTAATCTTTTTTTTATATTTTGATCGGCCAGAAATCATAACCAGATGGTAAACGTGAAACTTCTTATATTAGTAATCTATTCATTCTAGAATTTCTCCTATATTCATTGAATGCTACTCAGAGAATGCTCCATTTTAGTACAAATCCTTTTAAAATTGTATGTTATCTGGGCCTCTCCAGGTACTTTCCATCAGGGCAATCAAACAACTTAAAGCCCAGCCCGCCGAAGGCCCCCAGATAGCCTAAACATGGTTAGAGACATGGTTCTCTAATTCACAAGCATCCCTTCTCCCCTAACGCTACTTTGATTCAGGCATTAAAGTGTTAAACATCTTACATTATAGGTTCTATTAATACATACAACAACGTTAACTCTTTTAAACTGCTGTCTTCTAACAAAATAAATTGCACACCAACTGTACAGCCAAATGTCAGCGATAAATGTCAGTACCAAATGTGATTGATAAATGTCAGTACCAAATGCGAGTGACAAATGTCAGTACCAAATGTCAGTGATAAATATCAGTACCAAACGTGAGTGACAAATGTCAGTACCAAATGTCAGTGATAAATGTCAGTACCAAACGTGAGTGACAAATGTCGGTACCAAATGTGATTGATAAATGTCAGTACCAAATGTGATTGATAAATGTCAGTACCAAATGTGATTGATAAATGTCAGTACCAAATGTGATTGATAAATGTCAGTACCAAATGTCAGTGATAAATGTCAGTACCAGATGTCAGTGATAAATGTCAGTACCTAATGTCAGTACCAAATGTCAGTGATAAATCATATCAAGCTACTCACTGCTACAGTCACTGATCTTCTTAAAACCGGCGCTGTGGGCTTCGTCCACGGTCCTGGGCAGAGAGGCAAAGTAGTTGTGGTTGAGAGGGTTCGGACCCCAGGTCACTGGAAGGATGGTGAGTTTAAATTATAAGAAATAAAAAATACATCTTAATTGGAATTTATGCATCCACATTCCCATCTGCCTTTATAAACAATGGAAATCATATCCTCTAAAGAATAATGTATCCACATTTCTAATTCTTCCTATATATCAGAGGCGTACCTAGGGCGGGGGAGGGGTCTAAATTCGAAAGCCTCCCCCACCTCCGGGGCCCTAGCTTTAGGGGGAGCCCAAATTTTCTTTTATATTAAATATTAAGTACATTTTCTCATGTCATGGTGTCGAATGTCAAAAAGCAGGGGCCCCCAAAGAGGCCTAGCGCCACGCCCCCCCCCCAATCTCTAGGTTCGGCACTGCTATATAAACTCAGTTTTGTATATCTTCGTATCTATCAGTGTATCTATTTATCTATTTCAATAATAAGTTATACAATGATAATTCTATGTTTGTATCTATCTATTAAAGTATCTATCTATTTAGATATCTATTTAATCCTCTCTCTGATGTTCCTACCTTTTAAATTGTCCCACTTTGTCTCTGTAGAAAGAGGAAGAAAATGTGAGGAAAAAGAAATAATGAGAACTTATTTATTTCTTTATTTGGTATTTAGTTGTAACATAAAAAAAAGTACTACACATTACACTGTGACAAAATCATTTAAAATGCTACACATTGCACTACGATACAATCATTAAAAGGGCTACACATTACACTAAGACACAATCATTAAAAGTACTACACATTACACTAAGACACAATCATTAAAAGTACTACACATTACACAACGACACAATCATTAAAAGTGCTACACATTACACTACAGTACATTCCTTAGCAGTTCTCAGTCTTAAAGCAAAAAAAAATATATATATTTAAAATATTATTATTTTGTTCTAAGCGTATGAATATTTCCTTATTCACAAACAAATATCCCGGTTGATTTTGTTTTGTAAAAGTCCTTGTATTGATTGCTTTATTTCTCATCAATCAAGTTTTCTATTCACTCATTGTATGAACTGAACATGGTATGAACTGAACATTCTAATGATTGATGGAAACTTTTAAAATTATTGTTGGAAATTACTTTTCAATTCTGTACGTTTCACACAAAACGAACATATTCTATTTCTAAAATTTTTTTTTTCTCATTACATTAAATTATTGGTCCTGTCCACCTTATCATAATTATATTCACTAATTCTTAAAGTAAACAAACAACAAACAATAACACATAATTGATGCTAATGAAACCAATATACTTACGTTGAACAGTATCAACTAAAAAGCAAGAGCAGCAAGTTATCAGTACAGCACAGAGACACAAACGTATCATATTGATGAACATTTATTTCCTAAACGATTTAGTTTGAATAAAAGTTCAATTAATGAAAGAAAGGTGAAAAAAAGCACCACTGCGTTTTATTCTTTTATTTTTTGTTGTTATAAATGTTTTTTTTAAGAGTTTGTACTTAGTATAGGCACCATTATCTGTCTTTATTATATAAATCATGTCTAAAAACGTTTTTTCCTAGTTTTCTTTTTTTTTTTTTAGATTAAATTTGATTATGCATACAAAAAAAAGTTAAGCCCACATTGTGATGATATTTTTTAAAACATTTTTTCCTTTTACAATTTGATTGCAGTTCTTTCCCTTTTCTCTACTATCTAGAGACAACTGCTTCAGTGCAACTGACCCCAAAAAAAGTAGGCCATTAAAATTATAAATAAAAAAAAAATTCTTGGGCTGTAAAAAAAAAAGGTATACTATAGTAAGACAGTTTCATTGAATCTAACATTGTATTAATAACAATGCTACTTAATGTGTTGACATTTTAAACTTCGTTACACTCTAGCCATTGTGCTTTCTCTTATTTGACGATAATTTAAAGGTTGACCCAGATTATATTTTTTCAGAACTTTCTCCTACAGAGTTCGTCTGCTCTGTGTTTTTCTCAATGTTCACATAACCTCATATGATCAGGGCTGCCACATCAAATATTTTGATGTTCGCATAACCTCAGGGCTGTCACATCAAGTATTTTGAATTCAGATCTAGATCTCTGTTTAAAACCATACAGGTAACAACAAGCAATTTAAGTCTCGTTTCGGACAAAGGACATTTTAGAGCATTTTCGCGGTTACGCCGGACGAAATCCGTATTTTTTTCCGGGTTTTGATAAATAGAGAGGGAAGTAATCATGTTGAATAACTGTTACAAAAATAAATAATGATTACGCCCCTTTGATTAGCTTTTATTATTTATATTTAAAATATAAGCAAAAACGGTACCTAGGAAAGTCTTATATTCGGCCCTGAGATGTCAGATCGCGAAATGAACTTTTGATGTACACTTGGCAGGCCAAGACCTACAAAATGATATATACATCATGGGTCTAGGACTTATGGTTGCTGAGATCTAGGGCGCTCCTTTGTTAATATAGCTTATATAGTAAAAAACGGTACTTTATAAGCCCACTTTTACGGCCCTCAGAGGTCAGATCGCGAAACGGACAAAGTCATTTCTTGGCAGGCCAAAACCTACAAAATGATATATACATCATGGGTCTAGGACTTATGGTTGTTGAGATCTAGGGTGATGACGGACAGACAGACAGACAGACGGACAGACAAAACGGGGACAATAGAGCATTTTTTTTTCGAAAATGCTCTAAAAATATATAATACTCTCCAAACGACATACCTAGATTTTTTTTCTTCGTTTGGATTAAAATATGGATTATTTGCTTTATTTAAAAAAAAATATAATATTAGATATTTTTTTGTCTTTTCCTGGATAATTCTTACTCTAAAAAGTTGCCAACTCTGCACACGGTAAAAAAAAAACAACATAATTTTTAGTAGTGATATACACCATAGGTAAAGGTTTATGTAGGTTCCTAGTGTCTTCCTACATTCTCTGGCGTCATTGTAGGGGCGGGGGGCGACAGACAATAGCCCCCCTAGGACCATTAGGTTCCTAACAAAGGGAATTGGTGTTTTGCAAAGTAACCTTCAAGCATTTTCACAGGCGGATCCTTAACCTGCCTCTTTCTCAACCTATCAACAAAACTATAAAAAATAATAAAAAAAAAACTGGCCGTATTCATAGAACAGGTCAGATTCATTTAACAGGTGACATTCTTTGAACAGGGCCTCATCCAATGAACAGGGCCTCGTGTATCAAGCCGGTACTTTAAATTAGCTGAGCAATTACTGTAGCTGTTCACACACCGCAGTGTCACCCTAACCCATTGCACCTCCAAGTCATAGCAGGGAGCAGAGAAGGCATCGTCATGGGTCTAATCATATAATTAGATCACTCAGAAAAAAAAAGTCATTTTTTTTTTCTTTTTATTTTTTATTATGAGCAGAGCAATTCTTCGGTCTTTGGGCCCGGGGGGGGGTGGAGGGAGGGGGCTGGACAGATACTTTCAATGATAATTTGGGACTCTAGGAAAAAATAGCTATTTGATGATGTGTTAGTTTATCTATGAAGGGGCCTCCTTTTGATGGATCGAAGATGGTTGCCTGGTTTTGCCTATCCACAACAACGACCTGATCAGAAGGTGTACCTTTAAGCGACTGAAAAAGGTTTGCTCCTAATTTAAAAAAAACTAGCAACAACTGCTGGGTCTTAACATCCCTCTCCTAAGTCGAGCCTGCTATTGTCATGGAGGTAACACGGGGGCTGCCTGGATTTGAACCCATTTATACAAAGCACACAGCGTCACTACCACCTTTCTATTACCGACAGCCATGAGAACAAAGAACAACATAGGATTACACCTTTTTAAAAACAATTTTAAAAAAAAAATACTGTGTTATCTATTCAATCGATTGATTGAATACCGTTCCATAATTCAACTATTACACTAGTACACAATCATCTTCACATCGGCACCCTGTTTCCTCAACTAATGATCAGGTTTGACTCGTGCTTTTATGTGATTACTCGAGAGAGGTGTTGACACTTTTTAAACAACATAAACAAGGGGCCGCCACTCCAATATCGATTTCATTGTGCACCAAAATAAAAAAAATAAAAACATAAGTTAGGAGCGTTACGAAGGAAAACAAAACAATGTTAAATAAAAAAAAATAACCGCACGTTAATAAGATGGGGTGAGGGTACGGAGAAAGGGGGAACAGGAGGAAACAATAACAGAGTACCCATTAAATATGGCGGTCCTGGGATGAATGCAGTGAATTGTACAGCCATAGACTACCTCTGAGGCCTCCTTTGAACATTTAGATTACGTAAGAAAAAAACAAAAAATAAACAAACCACAACACAAATGTATTTATTAAGTGGTTCCTTTTCCTGCCTCTCTCTTTCTCTCTTTCTCTCTCCTTCTCTCTGTCTTTTAATTTCTCTCACTCTCTCTCACACTATTTCTCTATTCTCTCTCTTTCTCTCTTCCCCCTCTCTTTCTCTTTCTCTTTCTTTCTCTCTCTATTTATCTCTCTCCTTCTCTCTCTCTCTCTCTCTCTCTCACTACTTCTCCGTCTCTCTCTTTCTTTATCTCTCTTTTTCTCTCTTGCACAGCAGCCAGAAAATACAGGATGCCTTAAAAATTCCTCATACCCGTCTTCCCAAACAACGTCATAGGTAAAGGGTCCCTACCAAGGGAGTATTTAGCCTAACACTGTACAGCCCACATGTATGCCCACTTTACAGCCCAATGTATGCCCACTTTACAGCCCACATGTATGCCCACTTTACAGCCCACATGTATGCCCACTTTACAGCCCACATGTATGCCCATTTTACAGCCCACATATACGCCCACTTTACAGCCCACGTGTGTTCCCACTTTCCCTCATTGCAGACAAATCTCATCCCACATTTACCTTTTAAGTTTTTGTGCAGCAGCGATAAATAAACGCATTTCCATGGATAAAATAAACCCAAATGGCTCACACCTTCAGCTGTTAATCCCAGGTTTTGTTCAACTATGTACAATTTTGTTTGGCATGATTTACTTTGATCAAGATGTTTTTTTTTCAGAATGTATTTTTAAAACAAGATCATGGTTTTGCTGCCAAATATAACACTGACATAATGACCATATGATATTTATTGAAAGGTTACAAACGGTTTGAAAGCTTTTAAAAAATCTGGCTAATGGCCAGCAGTAATGAATGACATAAAAAGCCACTTTGCTGAACGTTTTGTCTCCCTTTAACCTTTAATGAAAGTGTAAGCTTTTTGTATATATATATATATTTTTTATTTGTCAAAACTATAAATGTATTTTTTTTATTATTTAGCAAGGAATCACTTGCCAAATAGAATGAAATTAGCAGACCGTCCGACGATGGAAAATAATCATAACAATGTACACACGCTTAAATAGACAGACAGTTTTGTATCTAGTTGTATTGTAGAACAGATAGACAGACAGACAGACCCACCATCCCATCCTAAAAACCATTAAACTTACAGTTTGTACCACAATTAAATCATTCCATTCATTTAATGAGTTCTCACCATGCGTCTTAGTTTGTGGGTGTGGCATGACGCCTGAAATTCGTTGACATTTTGTTAAGATAGGACTAATTATGTCTAGAAGGGATTGGCGTGTTAAATAATTGAATATTTAGTAGGTTAATTGGTTATATATATATATATATATATATATATATATATATATATATATATATATATAGGGAAATTACCAATGCCCATGCGTATAGGTTCAATAGAAAACACAGCATTTAATCATTTGTATTCAATCAACAGTTTACAATGGCCACGACTCCACGACTCCACTCTGCCGGCTTCATCATCTGCTGCCCTTACGTCACACAGTCACTGCTTTCAATTATAAATTTATACGGTGCGCTGGTCTACGGGAATTCCCTGTTCACCGTTGGCAGTGAGAGAGTTTTAACAATATGTTCCCTGATTAGTGGGAATATGAATGCGAATCGGTGCTCGAAAGGAAGATAGGAAAAGAGTTAATGACAAGATAGTCAGATGATTGAAATGATGATAATAACTACTTAATCCTTATCCATAAAAATGCACATGTAATGTGTTGTTATTTTAGCTTACCGCAACATTATTTTACGATTGAGATTAACCCAACTAGTAAATAAACAATGCAAGGAAAAATTAAATAAAATGTAAGGTTAAAAACTACACTGTCGACATTATTCGTCAAAACTTAATCTCGATTAGTTTCAGAGGTTCTCAGAGTGTGATTACATAGTTATTCAAAAATAAACTTTTCTCTTTTCCTGCCGATGGTATTTCAGCGAATGGTACTAAATTAATTCTTGCTGATTCAAGACGTCACGGGATTTTGCTGTAAAGGCCCTCGTTTTAAAAATAATCATCAGTTAATTAGTTGATGGGGGCGGGAGGGGGGTAGAGTTAAACGCTGTGAAAAGGTTTTAGAGAACATTAGTAGCCGACAAGATAAACATATAAACTTTTAAAATATATATGTGAGTGTATGATTGCCATCGCAACGCCCGCCATATTGTTATTCGCTCTAATTCCCAGACAGCATAAGTTGTAGTCACACACACGACATTTCCTTTAATAAGTGGCGACTCACATCACATCGGTCCACGACCTATAACAATGTGTGGGTGACCCACATCACATCGGTCTACGACCTATAACAATGTGTGGGTGACCCACATCACATCGGTCCACGACCTATAACAATGTGGGTGACCCACATCACATCGGTCCACGACCTATATCAATGTGGGTGACCCACATCACATCGGTCCACGACCTATAACAATGTGGGTGACCCACATCACATCGGTCCACGACCTATAACAATGTGGGTGACCCACATCACATCGGTCCACTTTGGGAACCGCAACCTCTAAGGATGAAACACTCTTTTGGTCATCAGTCGAGCTTGTTGCCATTATTATGTAATTTGTACGTTCCCACTCGACCAGTGCCTGGGGTCACCGAATTGAAACAAGGGAGAGGGGGGGTGCAACACAAAAATATGTCAGGCGGCCTCAGTCTTTAAGTCTCCCCCCCCCCTTATGGCACAATCATCTGCTATAAAATTACTTAGCGATTGGTGGGCGTGTGTGATCGGGTGAAGGTGGGGGGTGAGAAAAGGGTTGGTGAAGATTGTAAATCTCAAACATTACGTGGCTGCATTCAAGATTAGTTGTACCACGGTGGAGACAAATAGCTATCGCCACTCAGTCACAACAGAAAGTCTGACAACAGAAAGTATGACAACAGAAAGTCTGACAACAGAAAGTCTGACAACAGAAAGTATGACAACAGAAAGTCTGACCACAGAAAGTCTAATCACAGAAAGTCTGACAACAGAAAGTCTGACAACAGAAAGTCTGACCACAGAAAGTCTGACAACAGAAATTCTGACAACAGAAAGTCTGACAGCAGAAAGTCTGACAGCAGAAAGTCTGATCACAGAAAGTCTAATCACAGAAAGCCTAACAACTGAAAGTCTGACCACATAAGGTCTGACCACAGAAAGTCTAACAACAGAAAGTCTTACACAGAAAGTCTAATCACAGAAAGTCTAACAACAGAAAGTCTAACAACAGAAAGTCTAACAACAGAAAGTCTGATAACAGAAAGTCTAATCACAGAAAGTCTAACAACAGAAAGTCTGACCACAGAAAGTCTGACAACAGAAAGTCTAATAACAGAAAGTCTGACAACAGAAAGTTTAATCACAGAAAGTCTGACCACAGAAAGTCTGATCACAGAAAGTCTGACCACAGAAAGTCTGACCACAGAAAGTCTAAAAACAGAAAATCTGACAATAGAAAGTCTGACAACAGAAAGTCTGACAACAGAAAGTCTGACAACAGAAAGTCTGACAACAGAAAGTCTGACCACAGAATGTCTAATAACAGAAAGTCCAACTAAAGAAAGTCTTTTTCATACAAATTTGTCATATTACAAGAACCTTTTTGGGTTAAGGAATCATTATTTAATTAACTAATGACATCAAGGCTATACTTATTAATCAACTAATTTTAAGGTAAAAACATGGCACACCAATAGTTAGAGCAAACCAACAGTTAGTGCCAGTGCTTTTTTTGTAAAAAAAATTAGGTGCCGGTACTCAGTGATGGATTGCCTAACTTTTAACTACCAGTTCGAACCTCGATGCAAACTAAATCACAACTGCAAAGATACTTTTTTTTAAATAATTCAATTTTGACAAATTAATAATATAATAAATTAATAATATACGTCAAAATACAAGAAAAGTAATAATTATTTCCCCACACTGAAAAGGTGCCGGTACGCCGTACAGGTGCTTACCGGCACAAAAAAAGCACTGGTTAGTGCACACCAACAGTTAGTGCACACCATTAGCTAGTGCCAAGAATTCTTTTTAAACTGATGTGAGTACATACGATGTACCATATGATAATGATAAGTGAATAAGAGTATGAGATAACTTCACTCTGATTCAAAAGATATGCGATCAATCGATAAATGGCAGGGTGGTATGAATTTTGGACAAATAAAGAATACTTTGTCTTCCAAACAACATAAAATAACAACACAACAACAGCAGCATCGTTATCTTGTGACATTCTCAATTGATGATGGGATTTTTTTTTTCGTTTTCTCCAATAAATGACGTCACACATTTGTTTAGCAATCTCCTCTCGTAACCACCCCCCCTTTTTTTTTTCCACCCCCTAAACATTTATATTTAATTTTAATCAATCAGGGGAAATGTGAATCTATGACGTAGGGGACGGACTTGAAATGTGAAAGGCCTTGGGGGAAAAAGGATTCGGGTGGGGTAAGTCAGCTGCATGTCCAGAGATGGCAGGAACTGTTGGCCCCGCCCCGGATGCCACATTACTGTGGTCATGCAATTAATGCCATGCAATCATCAGGCCACGGTTCTAAACCGGTGGTACCCTTACCCCAAGGGGTACGAGAGATCTTATGTGGGGGTAGGCAGAGACATACAATTTTCGTTTAAAACGACCAAGAATTTGAAAAAAAAACCTTAAGTGTGAGGTGTACCGGCGGACACACTTTCGCACACTCTGTGGTTACAGTCACGACAAAGGTTGAGAACAGCTGATCTATAAGGACCGCTAATAGGATCGTGGGAACAAGATGCACTGTTTTAATTCAAGGCTCTCCCCAATGACCTCATTCTCTAACGGTATTTTGAGATTTAAACACCAGCGAGAATTAGCCATATATTACTATAAACAGCCTTTTTTGACTGGCTTATTTGGTTGGACTCCTCGCTGAGCTAAGGGCCACAGCAATAACTCTGCAGCGCCCTCTGTCTTGTGAGGCTCTTTTTTTTAGTTCAACCCATGTTAGGTTGCGACACTTTGTTTCCTTTTCTCATGCCTAGGGAGGTTCCACTGGAAAGCCTTTTTTGTAATGTTTTCTGTGTGTTTCCTGAGTGATTGACTAATTTATCTCCATTTCCTTCTGGATATTTGTCTAGGGGGTCTTGGTTTGCCACTTGCCGGAGATCTTTGTTAATAACTTTAACTAGTTGCCTTATCTTTAGGGTGCTCCTGAGGCAACCATTGATGAATGTCTGGAGTTTGTTGGTCAATGTGTTGGGTGGGAACTCAACATGTTTCTGCATCATACAACAAGACAGAATCGACATGTAACTGCATCATACAGCTGGACGGTTTCGACATGTAATTGAATTCCAGGTTTTTTATATTTTATTGAGAAGGAAACTGTTTTCCACTCAGGCCCAAGGGAGACAAAAATAATACAATTTATACATTCTTGGGACACACGCACACAAAAGTTACATTGAGATCTTTAAAGGTGGGTGCGGGGGGGGGGGAATAAATGGTTTGCTGCCCCAGTTACTTGATAACCAACGAGTGCTAATTGGTATTGGTTTTCCTCCTTAATCTTCATCATTTCTCAGAGAAAGATTGGCCTTAGAGGAGATACAACTAGCAGTCCGCCTCTGTAAGTTTTTATGTTGTGACTATTTGTTGAGGACCCCTATGAGGGTGCCCTTGGCTTGTTGCTAAGAGTATGAGGGCTGACTCAATGGTGACCCGTATTTGTGTTTCTACCACACACAGTCTCACCAACAATTAACCGTACAACAAGTGACGATGATCAATTCAACAAGTGTGTACAGCGACAAAATATATTTATTTACAGAGACACCAGTCCGTAACAGAGATCTGGTAGTCTTTAAAATCATAAGCAAAAGTAATCCAAAAATGCCAAAGATTAATCCAGTATCAATGA
This sequence comes from Bulinus truncatus, assembly GCA_021962125.1. NCBI lineage: Eukaryota > Metazoa > Mollusca > Gastropoda > Planorbidae > Bulinus > Bulinus truncatus. The sequence goes on from JAGDYQ010000002.1 coordinate 20,885,338, forward strand.
ATAGAATCAAAGGGACGTTCTCTCGATAAATCACCCTTCTCTCTCTCTGTCTCTCTCTCTCTCTCTCAGAGACACAACAATCGACCCTCTCCTCTGAGAGCCCACAGTCGAATGTCGACTAGCCAAGACCCGGCTCACCGGTCGAATGTCTATCAATCTATCTTACATTACTCAAACACTTTCTTCCACGTGACCCCTAGCCCATCAATTATAATATCTGTTTCTTTCAAATCAGGGGGTGGAGCCTAGATGGGGAGGGGGGGGGGAGAAGTACGTCATACCGACAAACAGGAGTAACTGGACATCCATCCCTTTGTCGGCAGTTGACTAGGGCCGAGTGACCAGGGAGAATCCCGCGAGGAATGTAACGTGTTTCTGTCAACCGCTGCTTTGGTTCATCGACGGAGATTCCGCCGACCACCTGGTCTATGACGCAATTACGGGGTTGGGGTAAAAAGGGTGGGGAACTGGAGAACGGGAACGTATATTATTATACATGGTATAATATACATCTTAACGCTAGCAATACTATTAAGTTAAGGGTTGGAGTAAAGGGGATGGTTTCGACAGATTAGTCACAACCCGTGACACCATTTTTCTCATTATTTTTTGCTTCATTAGCTCATTTTCGAGAAAAAATGCGCTATTGTCCCCGTTTTGTCTGTCCGTCTGTCATCCTAGACTCATGATGTATATACTTTTTTGTAGGTCTTGGCCTGCCATGTGTGGATCTAAAGTCAATTTCGCAATTTGACCTCTGAGGGCTGGGCTTCAGTGTTTTTACCGTTTTTTTTACTATATAAGCTATATTAATAATTATGTCATTTTCATGACCCCATTCTACACCTTAAACGTTCAATAACCCATTCATTTGGTGCGAAATACTGCAGCACGTAGTTTCACCAAGATTGGCAACAACAATTTATCAAACAACAAATGACGGAGTTTTCGGACGATTAAATGACTACAATTTAGAATGTTTCAATTATGAGTCCTATTTCAGTAACCACAAACCACTTGTAGTTAGATTTAAGATAAATATTTACTGAAAGCTAACATACGTACTGATACATAACACGAAAATGCGCTAACACGTCCTGTGTCCAGAATGGAACAGGCTTATTTTACTTGTTTTTTTTTTTATTACTTAGTCTTTTGCTGTTTGTTTGTTTGTGTTTTAACGTTTCTTATTTGTATGTTCAGAGGCGGATTATGGTTGGCTCCCTCCCTCCTTTAAACAAAGAGAGACATGGAAAACAATAGTACAAGTAAGAATTTGGTGTTTAGCTGGGGCCTTTGCTACTGCGCCCCGCCGCTAAGTAAACTTCTGTGTGTGTTTGCTGGATTCATATGTCAAATAGATGTGTTCTGTTATCGGTTTTTTTTTCTTTTTAGTTTTTTTTTTTTTTAAATTGTATAAAATAAACTCAACTGAGAAACATGATTTCCCCATTTAGGACACATTAAAATCATATATCACATTACAAGATATTACGAGACGTGACATCGCATTACATTCAATTACATGATATGACATTACGTTAAATTAAATTGCATGTCTAATACCAGAGCCGCTCTTATGGACGGGGCCAATTAAGTAGCAGCCGAGGGCATCCACTGCCGAAGTGCCCCCCCCTTTCTAGTACCACTTTTCTAAATCTTATAGCGGCTGAGTAAATCACATTATGTGAACTTTATAGTTACTCTGTCGTCTCACCACTAGCACCACAAACCCTACACAGGATGAAATAAATAATGGGGCAGAGATACCACCACTTCCACCCACAATGAAGCAACCACACAGCTCTCCATTCATTGAAGAGGATACTATAAAGTTGTATTGTTCTACAGTGAATCAGTGTACACTATAAAGTTGTATTGTTCTACAGTGAATCAGTGTACACTGTGAAATGGGAGGAATAATTAAAGACACACGGCACAGCCCACACTTTATATAACAACCATGATGAGAAGGAAAAAAAAAAGAACCAGATTGGATCGCGTTGTCATGGAAACTTACGAGTTCCATTGGTGTGCGGGTGTCTTCCTATATGACATCAGTTTGAAATAATAAAGGCAGCAGCCAGTATAGACTCATTGATAGTATACAGAAGTGTATTGCCAGGACCGGCAAATTACCTTTGGAGGCATAAAAAAGGTGTCGATTGCTAACCTTCGGCCCTTGATACTCTGTTACATTGAGAGCTCCCTCCCACCCCCACCCCTTTATCCTCAACTGTGAAGCCATTAAAATTCCCAAGAGGGGACCCCATAGTAATGTAGGGAGGGAGCATAAAGACGGCCCTGAATGGTACCAACACACCGCCCATGTATCAAAGCTTTATATCCTATTTTTTAAAAAAAAAACCTTTAACTAGTAAAGTGGTAATGATACATGTGATAGAATGTTAACCAATAACCATAGTACCTGCGTTCACTTTCAAAAGTAAAATTGTGAGTAAAACGACACGGCCTTGGTGGACGTATCGAGTACGGCTTGTGTCGGACGGCCTTGGTGGGTGTATCGAGTACGGGTTGTGTCGGACGGCCGTGGTGGGTGTATCGAGTACGGGTTGTGTCGGACGGCCTTGGTGGATGTATCGAGTACGGGTTGTGTCGGACAGCCTTGGTGGGTGTATCGAGTACGGGTTGTGTCGGACAGCCTTGGTGGGTGTATCGAGTACGGGTTGTGTCGGAAGACCAAGTCCGCCTTTGAGTGGGATTCATGAATGATTTAATGCTGACATTTGTCCGAGGACCAGTGTTGTCAGTTTAATTTGGGCGATTCTTTTTTATTTATTATTAAGTTGATTTGTCGTGACGCATTTCGTTTGTCATCATTGAAGGCTGTTCTTAAACTCTCCTCTCTCTCTCCCTCCCTCTCTCTCTCTCTCTCTCTCACACACACACACACACGCATACACCCACTCCTCCCCACACCGTAACCTGGCCTTGTTCGAAATAGCTTTTCACTTGCCGTCAGAATGTGCCCATTAAAGCAGTCCATCGAACAATGCTATCAACAATGTTCGCTTCGTGCTAATTGAACAAAAACATTGACAACATTAAGGAGTCAGTAATGGCTCCAGTTACCACCGTAGTTTATTCATTTCGAACAATTCTGCGCTTGTGTATTTCAATAGTATTTAAAACACACAACTGCCATTCTACATTCCACGCCAACTTGCTTTTCTTTAATTTTTAAATTTGTGACTTTTTTTTATTATCAACTTTAATTTCGCAATCGATGTTTGTTTGTTTGTATGTTTGTTTGTTTGTATGTTTGTTTGTTTTGTGTTTTTTTACATGTTAAATGCAAATTTTTTTTTAGCTGCACCGGGGCAGATAACTGTGACCTGTTGAGTTTCGGGGCATTAAAATCAGACATTCTCAATATCTGTCAGTCGGAATTAAAAAAAAAAAAAGAATGGGTTACTAAATACTTTGTTGGTTTGTTTCAAAGCAACATCTCACACAACTGTGTTGAATGATTTACGACGTTGTTCGTCTATCTGGCAACGATAGGATAACTCTCGCCTACATCAAATATAATCGACTGTGATTCTCTCCCTTTCACCTGCTTGTGTCTGTAATTTTTTTTTAGCCTGCTTTATCAACGCCGCTGTCCATTGTCCATTATTTACATAATTCTCTGTTGTCCCATCTCTTCCCTATGACGTCATGCTGAGAGGTCACTTGTATTATCAGGAAGTTCTGGTGGAGAGGGGGTGCACACAAATAAACTTTCCACGCTGCCCAACATAAGATACATACATATTTCTTGGACAAACAATTCACAGTTTTTTAAAAAAATAGTTTCCCATCACATCCCGTTAGATGTCTGGCGATATGTTCTAACTTACTAACACATTTTACAGTAACCATCCACAAACCTAACTGAAATATGTTCTAAATTATTAACACATTTTACAGTAACCATCCACAAACCTAATGTTCTAACTTATTTACACATTTTACAGTAACCATCCACAAACCCAATGTTCTAACTTATGTACACATTTTACAGTAACCATCCACAAACCTAATGTTCTAACTTATGTACACATTTTACAGTAACCATCCACAAACCTAATGTTCTAACGTATTTACACATTTCACAGTAACCATATACAAACCTAATTGAAATATGTTCTAACTTATGTACACATTTTACAGTAACCATCCACAAACCTAATTGAAATATGTTCTAACTTATTAACACATTTTACAGTAACCTTCCACAAACCTAATTGAAATATATTCTAACTTATGTACACATTTTACAGTAACCATCCACAAACCTAACTGAAATTACGCAACGAATGACGGGTAATTTTTAGAGCATTTTCGAAAAAAAATGCTCTATTGTCCCCGTTTTGTCTGTCTGTCTGTCTGTCTGTCTGTCTGTCCGTCATCACCCTAGATCTCAACAACCATAAGTCCTAGACCCATGATGTATATATCATTTTATAGGTCTTGGCCTGCCAAGAAATGACTTTTTTCCATTTCGCGATCTGACCTCTGAGGGCGTAAAAGGGGCCTTATAAAGTACCGTTTTTTACTATATAAGCTATATTAATAATGGAGCGCCCTATATCTCAGCAACCATAAGTCCTAGACCCATGATGTATATATAATTTTGTAGGTCTTGGCCTGCCATGTGTACCTCAAAAGTTCATTTCGCGATAGGACCTCTGAGAGCCGGACTTCAGGGCTCCTAAGGGGCTTATATATTATATATATGGCCCCATTCTACACATTGTACGTTCAATAACCCATTCATTTGGTGCGAAATACTGCAGCACGTAGTTTCACCATGATTTATTAAGAAACTCATCAAATGAAATAGTAAGCTTGTGTTCTGAGTTTAATTGAAAGTACCAGAGCTATGCAACAATTGACGGAGTTTTCGGACGATTAAATGACTACAATTTCGAATGTTTTCAATTATGAGTTTTCAGTAACCACAAACCAATTGTAGTTAGATTTAAGAGAAAATAATTTTTTTTTTCAAATATAAAGAAACGTCTTTATAATATTTTTTTACAGATATATGCATTACACAATTGAATTTATAAACATTTCCAAAATTTACAAATATTTACTGAAAGCTAACAAACGTACTAATACATAACAAGAAAATGCGCTAACACGTCCTGTGTCCAGAATGGAACAGGCTTAATTGCTTGTTTTTTTATGCTACTTAAAATCTAAAGTCAAGAAGCACAGATTTTTTAACGATAGTAAGAAATTCTGGACAATCCATTTGAAAATGAGATCTGCATGAATGAGCTGGTCATGGGAGGACCCAGTGCTAAGGGATATTAAGGAGACAATAATTCAGACCTGCTTTTCGCAAGTTCGTGTCCATTGTTACCTTGGGGAGGGGGAGGGTGTGCAAGGGTATCTGTCGGTGCACTGATGTCTTGATATGAGTACATAATATAAATATATATACATGATATATATATATATATATAGATAGATAGATAGTGAAGATAGATAGATAGATAGGTAAAGAAAGATAATAATATAGATAGATAATAATAGAAAAAAAAAAAAAATATATATATATCACTGATAATCAATTAATTATTATGAAAGTTCAATCATTTTAATCATTTTAACTGCACTAACGTATCCTTCATTTATTTATTTTTTCAAAAGTCAACAAAAACAGATTTGACACGAATTTGTACGGCGGGGTGGGGGGGGGCAGAGGGCTCCCCAGGTGCTGGCCTATTTTCCCAGTACCTAAAACCGGCTCTGACTTCGATGCTTCACAGTTGATTCAATTTAAGTCTGTCTCGTAATAGTGCTAGTGTTCCCCACACCTCCCCCGGAGGACAGCCCCCCCCCCCACTTAGCTACGCCACTAAATGCAAAATTTGATTATGGTACTCTCGTTTCCTGACAATTTGGCCAATTACTTACATGCAAGGATAAAGAATAGCGTTACGCGGGGGTGGGGTGTGTGTGGGGGGGGGTGGAGGGGTGTAAAGTCAAGTAATTATGCTTTGCGTAATAAGTGAATAATCATCTTAATAAATTAAAAAAATTCACAAAGATGTTTACATGCTGATCTGTTATGGCGACGACTACTCTCTGTGATCATTAGTATAAAACTAATCAATACTTACGAAAGACAAACTTTAACAAGAACTAACTTACAAAGTAATGCAAGCCAGCTTCACATTTGTTGAGAATTTAATCTCTAGTAGTTTTAATTAAATGAAACCAGATATAATGACAAGGAATTGAGCTTAATTTTTTTAGAGCATTTTCGAAAAAAAATGCTCTATTGTCCCAGTTTTGTCTGTCTGTCTGTCCGTCATCACCCTAGGTCTCAACAACCATAAGTCCTAGACCCATGATGTATATATCATTTTGTAGGTCTTGGCCTGCCATGTGTGCAGCAAAAGTTCATTTCGCGATCTGACCTCTGAGGGCCGAAAAAGGGGGCGTAATAAGTACCCTTTTTACTATATAAGCTATATTAACAAAGGAGCGACCTATACCTCAGCAACCATAAGTCCTAGACCCATGATGTATATATCATTTTGTAGGTCTTGGCCTGCCAAGTGTACATCAAAAGTTCATTTCGCGATAGGACCTCTCAGGGCTGAATATAAGAGTTTCTTAGGTGCCGTTTTTGCTTATATTTTAAATATAAATAATAAAAGCTAATCAAAAGGGCGTAATCATTATTTATTTTTGTAACAGTTATTCAACATGATTACTTCCCTCTCTATTTATCAAAACCCATACGTAGCCACTGCGTACACGAAAATGCTCTAAAATGTTCTTTGTCCGAAACGGAAAAGACTTTAAGTGCTTGTTTTATTACCTGTAGCATTTATTATCTAAACCTGTATTTTGTAGCAGGAAATTTTGTATGGGTACTTTCAAGGCCGTACCCAGGATTTTGCTTGGGGGGGGGGGACTGTGCGGAGAGTTTTATATAAGAAAAGATTGGAACACAATGATAAAGAAGTATATTTTATAATAAAATTTGATTTTTATAATTAAAGCCCCCCCCCCCGGGTACGGCCTTGAGTACTTTCAATGCTAACTGAAAACAGATTATCTTTTCTTCTTTTTTTCATGTCGTCCAATTTTTTAACTGTAAGCTATTTTTTTAATCCTCATTTTTATATTTATTTATTTTTTATCCATGTACAAATCTATCTCTCTTTTCTTGCTATCACTCTTCAGTCAAAATAAATTTATATAAAGTTTAAAATGTATTATCTTTTTCTTATGGTTTCGTTGTTGCTTAATTTTTATATTTTTCTTGATTTTTTGTCCTTCGTCCTATAATAAATAGTAATTTCTAGAACAGGGATGGGGAAAACTTTTAGAACAGCTTGGCTACTTAAGTTCGATAAATTTAACAGAAATGATAAACCAAGAGTAGATTTATATAAAATAATACAAATCAAATGTAAGTGCCATTGATTTGAACGAGTAGAGATGAGCAGAACACGGGGCCACATCAAACAGCCTGATGGGCTGGCCTTGGTCCGCGGGCAGATCTTTTGCTCAGGTCAGTTCTAGAAAATAATACAATGACAATGGTAACCTAAAGCTACAAAAGAACCCACCAAAACGATTCCTCTGACGGTTAAAGAACGGTAATTTTCCCCCTATTTCCAAAAAGGCACTTATTACTGTGGCCAGGACAGAGTCGGATCTCGCGTGCGTATTTCTTGATGCCATGTTGGGCTTTTTTTTTTAGCTAAATATGGCCATGGATGCACAGATCCATTTAAAAGACTGGGCGCCCACCTTCCACCCCCTCCCCCTCACCCTGCAATAATTATTTCTACTTTTCACTGTCCAAACTATAATTTTCGTTGGATCAAACGATGGCCGCGGTGTTCAAGGGACAGGGCGATTACAGTACGTGCACAGAACAAGGTCAAGTGATAGATTCTTTGAATCATGACTTACAGATGGAATTTACCAACTCAAACCATAGGTCTCACTGTCGATTGAACACTGATAGAAATACTGGCATATATGAGGGTAAGAAATTTGGTTATACATAAATAGACATATAGACATACACAAAGACAGACAGACAAAGGGGACAGAGAGACAGACCTATAAACAGACAGATAGATAGATATATGGATAGATAGATAGATAGATAGATAGATAGATTAGATAGATAGATAGATAGATAGATAGATAGATAGATAGATAGATAGATAGATAGATAGATAGATAGATAGATAGATAGATAGATAGATAGATAGATAGATAGATAGATAGATAGATCATCCCACCAGTCTGAAGTAGAGTACATTTGATTGTGATTTATTAAGAAATATATGGTCTGTTTCTTTTGATAAGTAATTGGAGAGTTTGGAATTCTATAAGGGACAGCGGCATCAAGTGAATGGAAATAATTGGTCAAAAACTAAAATTTTAAATATAAAATAAAACACATGTTGTTGTTTTTTTATTATTAGTATGTTTTCATTGCACAATATGATGACAATGATCTGATGGTCTAGTGTTCAAGTCCCGGTAATTTGATACTTTTTCATAGAAAATCGCTACAGCACTGTGTCCATCTAAAATTTGTAAAAAAAAAAAATATGTGCATAAAGGAGCAAGAAATATTTGTCTAAGTAATAATATCTCATTAAATGTAGTTCATCTGATAAAATATTGTCGTATAACTCGATATGTTCACTGACTTTTTATTTAATTACAAACCAGTTCTGGGGCGGGGGGGGTGTAATATTTACACCGTCTCACACTTGAGAAGACCCTTTTGTTTCTGACCGGAACCATGTTCGTGACCAATATGGGTCCAAGATGAACCGAAATCTGCACCAATGCGGGTCTATCACGAGTTTCTATGTATATCTACCGCCTCTGTTGATTGGGTCGACGCAAATGTCCAGGAATCAGTATTACCAGAACATCTTGTACAAATAAACAAACAAAAAAAGATCTAATTGAATCTGTGGCTATATCAGGGTTGGACAAACTTTTTGGTGTCTCGGACCACATTGAGCTTATAAATTTGACCAGCGGTCAGCTGGAGTGAGTGTTGACATAAGCTGTTATAGATTAAAGGCAAAAAGTCATAATATAAAAAAAAAACACCAACTGTGCTGAGTTTTATTGTACTCTGAAAAGAACGGCTGGCGGCGGGCCAGATTTAACAGTCCGTGGGGGGTCATTTCCTGCCCACAGGTCGTTGTTTGCCCACGGCTGGGATATACTGTGGTAATGAGCCCCCCGACTGGTGAAAGGGCGTTAGCGAGTCGGTTTTTACATCTATATTGTGAGAGACACGGGCAGTGTTTCTAGTGGGACCTTCTTTAAGTTCATTCCCCAGATTCTATAGGGAAGGGTCACCCGGGACAAAATATGAAATTGGACATCCTGGGTCGGGGTGGGGTGGCAGGGGGTTTACCCGGTAGCATAACTAACGCTAATGGCGACCCAGGGCGGACTCTAAAAAAATCCCGCCCCATTTCCGTACATGTAAAAATGTTAAAGTGGTAAAGACCCCTAACCTCACACCTTGACGGTGGCAAAGTAAGTGCCGCCCGGTGCTGACCGCTTCCCCCCCCCCGTCTAGTTACGCCACTGGGTGTGCCCCTACCCCTCTAAAACCAAAGAAAAAAAAACACCGTTTATTTATATGTACGTAAAGACATGTTTTATTGCAAGTCAAAGAACAATTTCATTGGTGTACAATTTACATTACGGTCGTACTCTTAACCTTTCGTTATGATCGTCAGAAACCGAAAGTTGAAAAGTACCAGGATTATTTTGTGAGAAATGTGTTTCTGAGATTGAACGCCCTAGACCAGGATATTTTCCTAATTTGTTGGGGGGTTGCCGTGGCGGATGATGCGAGAAACTTGTGGACTAGGAGAAAGGGTTCTAAAACTGTCTTAACAATGGCTACGGGTGTCCATTACTGATCACATAGATCAACAGACGAAATCTCAACTTTTAAGTCTGTACCTCATTTGCAGACTCGTGTTCAAAATGACAATGTTCATTGTTTTCCCATAAAAAAAAAATATAATAATAAAAGAAATAGAAAGCAGGAAGCCAATATCATTGGCGAGGAGAATGAACGTAAATAAAGCTTTCCTTACGGAAGAATGGAACACGTAGCAGACGTCTGTTAATGTTGTAAACATCGTGTTAGCTCCACTTGGAATCCGCGCTGACTTCCGGTTGTTTTTGTCTTCGTCTGACGTGTCAGCCTTTTGTCGTCGTTTGATTTTTTTCCCAATTGTCTATTTTCCTAGACAGTCAACTTGTGTCTCTTTCATACGACACTGTTATGTTGTCAATGTTTTTTTTTGTATGTCACATTAAGTTGGTCATTAGATAGGTCAGATTTATCAAATTTGGGTTTCTAGTTCACCAGAAACATTGTGACAAAAAAAAATGAACATAAACTTTACATGTTCGTGTTACAAGTACTTTAGAACATAACAAATTAACATGTGTGCTAATTATCATATATGAATGTTTCTAAGCCAGGGGTGGGCAAAGTTTTTCTATAGAGGGTCACATTGAAAATATGATTGTTATCTGCGGGCCGCATATATAGTGTATCTACTTAATTACAATTTACAGCGTATAAAATATGAATTTAAGATAATTTGTCATTTTATTTCACATTCACACTCTATTACATATGTACATTACATTTTAAAATACAAACATAATCAATTGCTAATTTTTGGAAATAAACTATTCATAATTATTTCAACAAAATAACTGACTTGAACTTCTCCTTCAGGTCATAATCTGCTTGTAGATCAAGCAGCCCTAACTAATATTCTAGAGCAATAAAACCGATTTAATATCACTAGATTCAAATCAAATGGTCGGAATAAAATTTCAAAAATATAGCAAAAACTCCAAACAAAGAGAATTAACATCGGCATAGGATCGTAACTTGTGCAAGCAAACGGGCCGAATAAATACTCTGACGGGCCGCATACGGCCCGCGGGACGTAGTTTGCCGACCCCTGTTCTAAGCGAAACCGTTATTATTGATAGGAAACTATACAGATTCCAAGGGCCACCACTTCTAAAAGGACCCCGTGTTGGGAGTTTTACTTTACCGTAACCTGAAACAGTTGAGGGGAGTCAGAGGGGATTCACTTGTCAAAGATTATTGGAGGTTCAAAGTTTTTTTTTATATTTTTTTTATTTGTCTAGGGCAGCCATGGGCAAACTACACCCGGCGGGCCCAAGTTGGCCTGCCAGGCTGCTTTATCCAGTCCGCGGCCCGGAACTTATTTCAGAGTGAAGCACAGCTTTCACCACTCCATCCATCTGCTCTAGGTTCTGCCTAACGGTGAAATTTACGAACCCAATGCGGGGACGAGACTTGGACGCCTAAATGTACTTTTACCACCCCCCCCCCCCCACAAAGCGGAAAAAAAAATGTTTTTTTAGTGCCTGTGTTAAACATCTCCGGTTATATATGAGATGTTTGTTATCTCGAAAGCATTTCAGGTAAAGTGTCATTTATCAATCCCCTCCCTCCTCCCACCACGCCATCGATGACTACGGCCATTCTGGCACTACTGAGGTTATATATGAAGCTAGTATAGCTGGCCACTCAAACCAGTCCCCCCCCCCACACACACAACCACCCCCACACACACACACAAACCAGTCCCCCCCCACACACACACAAACCAGTCTCCCCCCACACACACACAAACCAGTCTCCCCCCCCACACACACACACACCCCGTGACGCTCACAGTAGAGAAGTCATTTTCCCCCCGAGGAGTTATTATTATCACATTTAGTTTTGGCCACTCGTGTATCCTGTGTGTGCTTTTGTTTGTACACCTGAGCGTGTTTACAGAAATAGGTTCGCGTGCGCAGTAGTTTGGGGGGGGGGGGAGGGGGGGGGGAGACACAAGGACTGGGGTACCGCATTTGTCATAGGTCGAATCAGTCCGGGATGTCTGTGAAATGGTCACATGAGTCAATTTTCCGTAGTCCACGCTTTTCGCAAGTGACAAACGTGAAATGTGACAATCCGAATATCAAGGGCATACCGTGGACATTTTGGTAACCTTGGGGTTGGGTTGTAAACAATGGCGTCTAAATAGGGTCCCGACGAACAAAATGCCCTCCTCCCCCAAACCCTCCACCCCCACCACAACAGGAGAAGAACGTCGTGTTTTCTTTTCTTTTTTTCAAGGATCACAAAGTTAATAGTCGTCAAATGTTTTGATTTTAGTCAAAATCTAAACTAATTTTATTTTTTTATTTTGTTTGGTTTACTTTTCGGTTTTTTACACACACACACACACACACACACACACACATTCGCATACTGTTAAATATAAGGTCTCAGATGGTCAACTTAATTCGCTCTGATACACATGTAAACGGGTTTAGGGTAGGAGGGAGGGGAAAGGGCATTATCGTGGAAGTGAGATCATTCAGGTTGGGTGAACTGTTGACAGTAATAGATGATGTACCGCTAGAACTGAAATCTTGGCTCAAAATATGACAACTTATGAGTCACGTTGTGTCGCAATAAACGTCCGTCAAAGACAACTTATGACTCAAATTGGGTCACAATAAACGTCCGTCAAAGACAACTTATGACTCAAATTGGGTCACAGTAAACGTCCGTCAAAGACAACTTATGAGTCAAATTGGGTCACAGTAAACGTCCGCCAAAGACAACTTATGAGTCAAATTGGATCACAGTAAACGTCCGTCATAGACAACTTATGAGTCGAATTGGGTCACAGTAAACGTCCGTCAAAGACTGTAGGCAAAAAAAAAAAAGTCACATTTCTATTTTAGTGTCAACATCTGGTGGCTTTCTAGAAATTTGAACATGTTTTATGTTGTCCCGGGGAGGGGGAGGGGGGTCGTATCAATAACAAGTGTAAGCTGAAAGATTGAAAGAAAAGAAATAGCCAATCAGAAACTAGAGATCGTAGCAATGTAATAGTAATGCAGGGCTACTCAACGATATATTTCTTGCATTTTGTTTTATACGTATGCGTGAGTACGTTCGGCGGCGACTTGTGTGCGGGCCGCTAAAATGGAACACTGATTGTAGCCAGCTATATGAAAACACTGATTGTAGCCAGCTATATGAAAACACTGATTGTAGCCAGCTATATGAAAACACTGACTGTAGCCAGCTATATGAAAACACTGATTGTAGCCAGCTATATGAAAACGAAATATACATTCACACATTAACTGATTACTAAAAAAAAAATGAGAAACTTTCCCAAAACAGTTTTAAAAAAAGGTAAAAAAAAAAAAACGAGAAAGGACATAGCTATCAATAGATCGATTCATTGGCGTAATGAGAGTATAGGTGACATTGATCAATAACCCCAGTATCTTCCCCTGATGTCAGTTGCGCCCTTGGCTACTGGTTTACAGTTTACATTTTTACACCTGGTAGGGGGGGTAGGGGGAGAAGGGTGGAGGCAAGTAAATGGCGCGACAACAGCTGCCAGTTGACCAAAGGGGAGTAATAACACTGATCCAAGAGAATTGAATTGTCTGGACTGTGTCGAGAGTTACGGGGCATAAATTGTGACATGACGTGGACAGAGTGGATGGACATTGTAGAGTTTCGGGCCGAGTCTGTCTGAGTACACGGCACAAACCGCATGAAAATTGTTGGCTGGTGATGGCCGAACTATTTTATTGATGGCCCAGACCGAACGCGCGCACACACACATAAATACACAAACATAGGTGTAATATACAGTGGCGGACTGGCAATTGGGTCAGCTTTCCTCCTTGGTCAGCGGGCCCCTTGAAAAGCAAACAGTTGCGGGCCCTCACAGTTGTTTACATTGCTTAACCAAATCAAACAGTATCTTAGAGTGGGGCCCTAAAGCATGCTGGCGGCCGATATTTACAGACCCAGTTCACCACTAGGAATACATAAGCTTACTGATACATAGAGAGAGAAAGAGAGAGAAAAGAGAGAGAGAGAGAGGGAGAGAGAGAGAGTAGGAGTGTTCTGCGGATAACATGGCCGACGGTGATAATGATCAGTATTTATTTTCATTTTATCAGTGGCGTATAAATAGCTTTAGTGGCGCCCGCAGAGTACCCTGTAAACGCCGCCAAATTCTCGTACCAAAAATGGCTCTAGTAGGGATAAAATACCGCCTCTGGTTGGCGGAAAAGTCCCACGTATGACGAGTGGAAAGGTCGTCCCTACCCAAAGCTAGAACACTGGTGCATATAATTTTTTTAAAAACATTTTTTATGGTGCTGAAATAGCTCATATGCATTAGCCTCATTAAATTCCATGCCATTTAAAAACAAAAAATTAACAAAACACATTTAGATGAGTAGGCCTACTTCACTGTGACATTATTTTCAAAGAATACTAATGGCGCCGAGTTGAAAGATGTTTATTTTTATTTTAGTTTTCTGGCAATAATAATAGTTTTTTTTTAAAAATTCTTTTACTGATGTTTTTTAAGTTCAAGTTTTTAATGCGTACATTTGAAAATAACGTTTTATCCTGGAACTCAATTTACACCTTTTGAAGAGGGGGGGGGGAAGTGAAATATGTTTCAAAAACATTTAACATCTTTCCAGTTCGCCAGACTGTTGACAAATATAATTTACCTATTTTTTTTATAGGTTAAAGAATTTCTTACCACAATGTTCATAGATATGGCGATGGTTTTTATTGTTTTTGTGTAGAAATGAGTATAACAGATAGAAATATGGTTTGCAGATAAAATATGAGTGCCATAGTTTAATGTAGGTACTTTAGATTTTATGAGTTTAACAAACACTCTTTAAAATTCTGTATATACAGTACACTAATGCACACTGTATTTTTTTACTGTTTATACGTGATATACAATCTAAAATGCTCGGTATTAAAACAATGTCAATTTGGTATGAAACAGTGCTAAGTTTGTATTAAAACAGTGTCAGTTTGGTATGAAACAGTGCTAAGTTTGTATTAAAACAGTGTCAATTTGGTATGAAGCAGTGCTAAGTTTGTATTAAAACAGTGTCAATTTGGTATGAAACAATGCTACGTTTGTATTAAAACAGTGTCAATTTGGTATGAAACAATGCTACGTTTGTATTAAAACAGTGTCAATTTGGTATGAAACAATGCTACGTTTGTATTAAAACAGTGTCAATTTGGTATGAAACAATGCTAAGTTTGTATTAAAACAGTGTTAATTTGGTATGAAACAATGCTAAGTTTGTATTAAAACAGTGTTAAATTGGTATTAAAAAAATGCTAAGTTTGTATAAGTTTCCTTATCCCAATAGGGCCCTTGGGGCATATGAAGTGTAGTATTCTTCTGTTTATGTAACTACGGCATGTAAAGGGATTGTGTGGTTAGCGCAACACCCAGTCGTCTTTACTTCCCCAACTTAAGTCAGGCACCCATTTAAATCTGGGTGGAGTTGAGGGACTTTCAACGAACTTTCACCGGAACCAGGAAAAATTCTCTTGGTTCTCATCGTTGATCGAACTGCTTTGTCGCTGGAAAGGCGCAAAAGTGGGGGGAAGGGGGTGGAGCTTTGGCATTAGGGGCTATAAAAGGTTACTTAATTTGCCTGTCCATAAGAACATCCCCAACTGGAAACATCTTCTAATAAAAAGTCACAACGTGGAATTAAAGAAACAGCTTTACTAAACATGATATTGTAATAACATTTTAGCACACTGCCAATAACATGTGTATCCAGAACAGTGTAATAAATTAATAACAGTCATTGTTCCAACACACTTTTTAAAGCACAAAGAGTATATTTTTAGTAACAACTATATATAGCTGGTTGCTTTTGGCTAGTCAAATTCTCGCTGTGGGCGGGGCGTCTTGGGTCGACATCCAATCAGCGGACTCATCCTTTGGACTAAATTCCTCCGGAATCGAGTTCCGAATCCTAGCAGGAACAGAAGGTTCGAGGACGCGTTCACAATCTGGGTCACTCGCCCGGCCTCGTGCAGATCGGTCATTAGCCTGGGGTCGACGAGCCCGTTCCAGGTGGGGTTGGTGTAGATGTTGGCCCAGACCAGGCCCGTCACCGGATAGGCGATGAGGGCGATGAAGACCAGGGCCACCACCGCTAGGGTCAGGCTACGCTCGTGGTAGCTCCGGGAGTGCCGGCACTCCTCCGCGTGCATCTTCTTAGCCAGTCGCGCGCCCGAGAGGAGCCTGTAGATGAGCACAGAGTCCAGGATGAGCAGGCATATCCAGGAGAGGATCTTCGTCCCGAGCCTCAGCAGCTGGCCGCTCTTGAGGATGAAGTCGAAGGAAGCAGACGAGCACAAGGGCCAGTCGGTGTGGTTAACCACCAAGATGCTCCTCGGGTATACATGGTAGATGCAGAAGATCATCAGCACTTCCGGAACGGAGATTACCAGCGGGACGACAGCGACCACGAGAAGGACCAGCCTAGCGCGGCGCATGCCGTAGTTGTTGGTCACTTTGAAGGACAGGAAGCTGCACCAGCACCGCTCCACGGCTATCGGGATGGTGGACAGCATGGAGGTGATCAGCGAGGTCCGGGCCAGGTAGGTGAGGCTCAGGTAGAAGACGAACATGACCGTGCAGGTGGGCTGGTCGCGGCACAGGCGGTAAACGGCGTGCATGATGTGCTGGCAGGCGCGCGACCCCAGGAAAACCGTGTCCCAGAATGCCAGGTTGAAAAGCAGGATATCCGGCGCTTGCATCTTCTTCCGCTTCGAGATGAGCCCGACGAAGACAAAGGAATTGCAGACGACCCCCAAGAGTGCCAGTGAAATTTTCAAAGGAAGCATCGGCCACGTCAGACGCATGGTCTCGTCCGCGGTCGGCGGGGGTGTGGTCAGTATGCTGTAGACGACATCCGCGGACCTAGACGTGTAGCTGACCAGACCATCACTGTCGTTCAAGTTGATATCCATCGGTGACGATTTCAAGCGTGCCTTTTATATATACGACATTCATATGTATATAGCATCACGAACTGACCACAAAAAGGCACTGGTTATCCATGTGAATGACCATCAGTGTTTAAACCAAGTGAGGCCCATTGAATCTGACAATGGTCACTCATTTTATATCCTAATAAAGAATAAAACCATAACTTCCCTGCCATTTCAAGTAGTGTTCGGTAACATGTCCATCAATTACTTCCCGCTGCTGTGACAGGTTAATTTACAATGTCAATCTGGCAACATAAATTACATCCCTCGGCGAACAATTATTATTTTATTCTCCAGAATATTCTGGCCACTTTCATTTCTTTAAATAACTAAACAACAAACCTGCCTTGTCACGAATGCATGTACTAATTCCCCTACATCAGTATGAAGTGCGAACATCTTCTTAACCAAATTTAAAAAGCGGTGATAAAGTAATCTGTTGTCATTCGACCTCACAATCACATACATTATGAAAAATGTTCTTGTATGCAGCTGGAAAAATAAAGTTATTTTTATCCAAATGAATTGAAAATAAGTGATATTTACAGGATAATTTACATTTTAATTAACACTAATTTTCTCTGCAGATTTTATTTCGTTATCCATCAAATTTAATATATATTTTTAAAGAAATGTAATATTTATTTATGTTTTTAACAACGAACAATTCAATAAAGAAAAGTATGTGATATGATTATATGTGATATTTTGTAGGCGACATCTTATCGGAGCATTTTTTTTTTTAGAAATTTCGACATTAAAAGAAAATAAGATAATATTTTATTAGAATAGTGCATAGAAATTATAGATCTCAATTTTGATTTTACTTCTACATTACTCGACGACATAGATATAATGCTCGACGACATATTTTGTCAACTAAGCTACACAAATGTCGATCAATTAGTTACCAAAAGTATACCCGGAATAAGGCTGAGTTATAAACGTAAATGTTTTTGTAGTTTCAATTAGTTAGATGTTTATTTTTCTTGACATATTTAAAGATCATGAACCATCAAGGTAAAACAAAGAAAAGTAATTGATTAAAAATAATAATGCGAAAAATACTTTGCGCTAATATATAACGATGCAATACTCACTTCTGCAATACATTATTGTTTAGTTTTATAAGACAATAATAACTGGAAAACACATAATTACACATATTTAATAAAGCAAGTGCTTTTTAACTTGCATTTAATATATCCATATTCTTATGAAACAACGTTTCAACGTTGTAAATAGCCTACATGGATTTTGTTCTTTTTAAAAGAACCACTTTTTAGCCTTCATATCCAATTGTTTAGAAATCTGGCACATTATTACTAACTGACATTTTTTAAAAATGCTGCACATTATTGAATAATATTAATGTTCTTCTCCCGCTGACATGATTTAACCCCCACTCAGCCACTGGCCATTGCTCAACGATGGCGATAAAGTGGTGGGAATCGTTCGCGCCCCCTTCCACCCCCTTCTCTTCGCACAAGCGCCATTTTTTCAATAATCAATGGAGAAACACGGGGAGCTTGCTGAGGTTTCTATTTTCCTCCACTCCATGAACTTTTATCCTCTTCGAATTCTACCACCATCAGACGGCCCATTTTTGGTTCTCAGACGCGTAGATTGTTACAGAGGCGCCATATTAATGGCCGGTCACCAAGGGAGGGGGTTTGAGAGACATAAAATCTCTAAATATTGATCTGTAATTTTTTTATAGCATCAACTGTCCCATGAGCATTTGCCCAAATCATTTTTGATCGAGTTACTGCTAGTAGACTCTGACGATGAAACTACCATGTCAATACTAGTAGACTCTGACGATGAAACTACCATGTCAATACTAGTAGACTCTGACGATGAAACTACCATGTCAATACTAGTAGACTCTGGCGATGAAACTACCATGTCAATACTTCATATGTTGAATACGGTTCGTCACATGCCTCACATCCATCAGTTCGATGTATTGATCTCCGTTTTTAAATCAATTTTACCATGGGTTTATTGTAGAAGATAAGAGTAGTGTCGGTGATGAAGTTTCATAACATTTTTAGGAGAGTCTGCGATCAGTGCTGCCGGCATTTAATCTTAAGTCTTTGGTAATCCCTGCTAGCTGAGGCCAGTGCTGTTGCCATTTAATCCGGTGTCTTTGATAATCTCTACCCCATTGGGGCCTCTCTAATCTCAGTTATCACACACTCTCAACCAGTGCTCGATTTAAGGAAAAAAAACAGTGCCGGGGATGAAAAAGAATTTCTGCAGAACCGGGGGATAAATGTCCATGATTTCATCCCCGGCAGGGATAAAAAAAAAAGCTAATGCAGAGCCGGGGATGACAGTTCTCAGTGCCTGGGATATCCCCGGCATCACCGGCGGTAAATCGAGCCCTGCTCTACACAACTACCAAGTCATATTATAGTAATTCTGTATTCGATAAGGGAAGACGCCTCTGCATTTTTTGCTCAGTCATTGTGTACAGATGTATATATAAAGATGTTTTTTTTTTTAAAAACATTGTCATCAAATGGTTCCTAGCCAGACGGTAATATTATTTACTACACATTTAGATCAAAATACAATATCTTGAAAGTTCAGCAGTATGAGTTAAAATGTCTAGCTCATCCCCCCCCCCTCCTAGATTCCAATACAACTGTTTTTTCAAACGTGTTCGGTTTTCGCGACCCACTAAGAAATCTCCTCCGCGTAAGGGGCTGTCCATTATTTATGTCAACACATTTTTTTGGCGATTTTTTACCTCCCCCCTCCCCCTTGTCAAACTTCTAGAGACCCCCCCCCTATAAAATTACGTCAACATTTGATTACCCCCCCCCCCCCAAAAAAAAAGGTGGCTTCCAAAATGTTTATGTGACAAAATTAGTAGGAATATAGTTAGTTTAATTAAAATACTGAATGTCAGGCGAGTGTGTGCAACACAGGACTGCAAACGGTGCTTAATTTTCCTTTATTAATTAATTATATTAAAATAAAAAAAAAGTAACATTGTTGACGCCAACTTTTCTTGACCCCCCCTCCCCCTTGTCAACAATTGTCAAAAATTCTCTGACCCTCCCCCCCCCCCCCCATTTTGTTGACGTTATTAATGGACAGCCCCTTAAGAAAAAAAAAGAGTGAATTAATTGTATTTACTCTCAAATCAAATCATTTATTTGAATTCTTTTGGCGACTCACACCTTGGGAATCACTGCTTTAAAAAAAAAAATTTGTTTTCCTAGCCGGTGTACCCTGGGCGAAAAATTCAGGTTTCCGCGATCATCCCGAGAGACAAAACAACTAAAACCATCTGCTTGTAATTCATACGGCAGACTTTATCAGGGCCGGCCTTATCAATAGCGGGGCACAATTTAACGGATCCTTGCAAATAACCACTCTGCTAATTTTTTTTTAAAACAATAACAACTATTACTATTAATGCTAAATGTAAATTGCGGGGCCCCTGGCAGGCGCGGGGCCCACTTTGGAGCAATCGGTCAAAATAGGCCTAAGGCTGACCCTGGACCTAATCATACTTTATGGCCCCGTAATAGATTCTAAAAAAAAAAAATACAGTTGGAATTTTGATGCGTTAATGTCAGGTTTGTAATTAAAGACCAATGCGTTAGTGTCAGGTTTGTAATTAAACACCAATGCATTAATGCGTTAGTGTCAGGTTTGTTATGAAACACCAATGCGTTACATTGTTTCGCAAATGAATTAATGTTCAGTGCATTTTTTTTTTAATTAAAAAAATATCGTTAATTTTTTTTTTGTCTTGCTTGCTTTACAACAGTAGCCTACACACGTAATCTCTTAAAGTAAGTTAAACCATTGCGTTCGATTTGAAAGACAATGGTAGTAGCCGAACGGGACACAATTTTCATTCACATATTTTAGGAATAAGGTGTAAAATTGTCTTAAAACACCTTGTAAAATAATCTCAGGTAGCAAAAAATGTTGTTGCTCAATACTATTGAACATTTAGTGAAAACTCTACATTGAGAGGGCTGGAAGCTCAACCTGCATGCTACAAATTCTATGTTTAAAACTAGGGTTGCCATATTTTTTCACGGACCAACCGGGACAGTTCTGTCTTTTTTACTTTAGGTTTAGGGATGTCGGTTCCGGGGGGGGGGGTATGAAAACAGTAATGTAAAAAACACTTAAAATATAGAATAGATAATCTTTGTTATTTTATTCATAATGGTACACAAACATGATATTTTTATAAAACAAAACAGTTTTCTTCTTGTTGTACCACTCGTATTTTTCACTTCTGTAAATTTGTATCACTGTGTTACTTACCAAAATGTTACTGATCACACAAGAGCAGATTAATCATTCTCTGATCTAATAATTTTGCTCAATTATTTCCAAGAAACTGTGCCCTGAATCTAAACCGGGACAATTTCAACAACCGGGCGGGACACTGGGACAACCCAGTAAATCCGGGGCTGTACCGGCCAAACCGGGACGTATGGCAAGCCTATTTAAAACCCAAAAATGTCATGTCACTTACCTATGTTTTCATAAACAATGCACATTTAGAAAAGGGGATAAATAAGAAATGGGGGGAGGGGGGGGATGTTAAATCGTCCCATTAGTAAATTATATGATTGAGATAAATATCTGAACTTTAGAGACTAATAATAAAGTAATAAAGTGTGTTGTACTGTACAGTAGGGTGGGTTGAAAATAAAAATGTGGCACGGAACTCAGGAAAACTTTGCGTTTGCATGTGAAATCAAAGAAAATCACAAAGAAATTAGTTCTGGACACTTGTAAGTGCCCCATTTTTAATTCAGAAAATACTCGCTTTAATAGTATTGACAACCACAGCAGACTTATCAAATAATGAGACACACCTAACGTAAATCAATTTTGTATGCAAATATAAACAGTCAAGCAATGGTAATTACTCACAGAATATAGGTATGTCCTTTTCTAACAAATCGTTACTGCAAAAAGTTATCACAATAATCCTTGTTTGAATCAAAACGAGGCATTAAATTGCGGGAATTTCACCGTGCAATGAATAAAACCATCTCTGGCCTCAAACCATAAACAGCTTGAGGCATCTGTAACCAGTTTTATGCAACGTTCCAGTTGAGTGTGGTTCTGTAATTCAAAGTGAGTGGCTCATTGCTGAATTTAGCAATATCATCATCTGTCAGCTTCATCGTGAGTGGTGGCTCCTGGATATCTTCCCAGTTAATCAGATCAACGTAGTTTGTTGCATCATAGTTAATCGGCGGAACTTTAAACAGACGTATTGCAGCTGTAGATGCCTGGAGTCTTTGCTGGAGTATAATATCAACTGCTCGTGAGCGAATACTTTTGTCTGAATCAGCCAGCATAGCAATAAGAATATTTTCTGAGTGAGCAAAATATGCACTGCGACTAATGTAGGGCTTGATAATAGCAGCAGTTTCACTGGAAAGTTCTCTTGAGAAGTTGAGTTGCATGATAGACATGTCTTGCGCCATATGTGCACGAGGGATTGTGCTTTATGTTGAACCAGTTTGCAGCATAGTTAGTTACAATGAAGTGTGTGATGATGCAAAGGTTAGCAGAAGGATTGTCTGTAGCAACATACAGGCGGCCAACCCTGTTGGCAAAAGTAAGCCATCGTGAGTGATTTAGGGGACCAGGCTTTCTTAGCTGATAAATTTTCAGAAACAACGCCAGTTCTAATGGCTGTTACAATATCATATAAATATTTCTGGTCACATGAGAGATCAGCTACCACATCCTCATCTAACACAGGCATACTGTGCTGACTTGTGATCTTTGTAAAATTAGCAATTATGTTTCAGTTCGCAATGATAAAGTTCACGACCAATGGGACCACTGAAACTCGTTGCTCCAGATGTTGGCCCATCCAGTGTTGTAAACGGATGGCGCAGTGGTAGTTCATTTGTGTGTAGCAAGCATATGAACCAATTCAGAGGACGTCCTAAAGCCACCTCTAGATGACGGATTACTCCACCTTTACTGCCGACATTTGCATTTGTACTGTCACAGCCTATTGCTAAGATACTATCACTTGCATCTTGCTCTCTAATTACAGTTACAATACTGTTAGCAATATCAGTACTTCTGCCTGATGAAGGCGTCACATGTGTCAGATAGCTACTACCTGGTTCTTCAACTAGAACATAATGATTTTCAACAGTAGTGTCACCATACCACTTGCCACTTCTGTTTACTTTGACCAAAGTGGTGTCTCGTCTACCATCAAAGTAAATACTTGTGATACCTTTTGGTGACTGTCGCATATCACGTTGCAAACCCTTTCTTAAATTCAGCCTCTCACGATGTACTTTATTCTTGTCTATCACAAAGCTTTGATTCTGTTTGGTTATGAAGCCAACATCGATAAGCACTGCTGTTGCTAGGGATGCTGCAGCTCTGTCTGATATGCCTTATCTGTCTGCTTCTTTTGCTAAATTTGGAAGGGGTATTCGCATCTGACCTTCAGCTACATCATCATCACTACGACTGGATATATCATCACTAGCTACATCATCAATACTACTGGATTTATCATCACTATCATGAAGTACCTCGTCATCGCTGTCCTCTGCAACACTTTGGTCACTTGCACAACTGTTACTAGATTCTTCTTCACTAAGATTTAAGTTACTCTCAGCACTTGAAAATTTTCTTGGCATTTTACATCTTGTTTCTTCAATTTTTCGTTGTAAACGCTTCTGCAATCTGGTTGTTGCTTGGAAGTCTATATTTGCCATAAACTTTTTGCGAGAGTTTCTTTGATCATATAAAAACAACAGTTCATCTGGTGGAACTTTCAAATTTCTAGGACAGTTGCTTACTTGTTTTGTAGAATTGTCATAAGACATACTGCACTTACATGCAGCTATATCAAACAATGAGTCCAAAGTGGCCAGAAAGGTAGACTGACGTGCTGAACTTGATTTAGAACGAGACAGTTCTGAACCTGTTGAAATCATTGTTTCCACACGTTTGATTACAGATTGGTAGTGCATCGTTGGATTGGAAGCTTTGTTCCACAGACTGATAACAGCATCTGATACAGCTCTGTATTTGTCTTTGTTGGAATCATTCTTTCTTTTTTTCATATGCAAGAAATGCTGCGCAACTTGACGATTTGTTGGCAGTACATTGTGAGGAAGTTCACCGGCATCGCCAAATACTGAGTGCCGTGTTGCGCTTCTTGTAGCCATTAAGTTACAAAACATTCAATTTATTGTTCTAAATAAATAGCCTGCAATAGAAATAAACAACAGGCATACAAATTGAAAGCATAATATAGTTACTAAATCTTAAAATTAAGCAAGTAATAATAGAATGCATCAAGCTGAAAATGCTGGTTAACGCAATTTTCAAATTTTAAAATGGGGCACTTCCTGTAATACAAAAACAATTAAAAATTTTGTTCATTATTTCAGAGGTCATGTGTCAAATAAATACGGAGTTCCGTAATGATATTCCAATATTTTCTCTTTTTCAACCCACCCTACTGTACAGTGTACACACATTATATTCATACACATAGTCAATATTTATACCTAACAGAAATCTAGACAAATCAAACACTTCAGGTGCTTGTTAGTTGCATGTGAAGTCCCTGTAAGGATGAGATGAAATCTCTTAGATCCTGTTAACCACTAATGGGATGGTTTTTATCCCCACCATAGCCGATAGTGCAATGGCCATGGAGGCACCACGGGAGATATATGGGGAACTTGAGCCAAGACCTGAAAAATTTCCTTGGTGATATCAATACAATGAGTAGATTTTGTTAAAAGCTAAAAGATAACAAGTTCAAGAATTCATTGTTACAAATTTTATTTTATTTTTTCCCTCACTATATTTTAACAACAAAAATTGCAAAAATATAAAAAATAATATATAAAGTTTGAAGCAGTGTGTGTGTTTAAGTTCTGATGTAGATAATTTACTGAGCGACTCTTATTTAAACAAAAAAAAAAAAGCAACAGTACAAAAAACATGACTCTAAAGGTGCGTAAAAATTGCATCTCTTACGAATATCACACAGGAATGTTGACCAACCAGAGTCAAACTTTAATGTATGCTAAATATGGAAAAAAAATATCCTGTAGAAATGAAATCAAATGCTAAGCAGTAACAATTAAAAAAAAACAACAACATATAATCACAATAACAATGGTAATATAATTTGAAACAACTCACATAACAATAATAATTTGTTTATAGAATGTGTAGAAGAAAATGTGTATATTTATAAACATAAATTGTAAATGGCACTGGGATTAGGATGAGAACAGGTAACAGGAAATAAAGGTAATGTTTTCTTCAGACAATTAACAATAACACCATTCGCACTTGAGAAAAAGTGCTAATCCAACAGAAATTTTTTTGTGAGTGTGATATGAATTATAAACATAACATGTTTGACAACCCCTATTAGTTTATGCTTTAATGTTTAAGGGTACACATAATGCTAATCATAAAATGGCAAACTAACAAACTGATAAAAATTATTACTCTTAATTTTTTAATAGAATAAAAAAGAAAAAAACCATGCATGCCCGATTGACTGTAAATGCTATGGACCAAAAATGTTTACAAATAATTATTTTGTTGCCAGTATCAGTTAAAAAATTGTTAGAAAATTTCCCATTAATAAAAAAAATAATTAAAAAGGGAGAGGGGGGGGGACAATAAAAATAATAAAGAAATATAAATGAGTTTCTTTAAAATTGCATTTGATTAGAAAAAATTAATAACCTTACTAGATACCATAAAAATATTAGATGGCTTCTACTTTAAGCCCCTTTACGTCCTTGGTAAATCATTTCTAGCTAAATATTTAATATTACTTATGAGTCAAAGGGAAAGGGATATAACCTTACGAGAGATTTTAATTTTTGCATTCCTCTTCATTGAGATGCAGGTAAAATTCTGTCATGAGATTGGGTGGAGGCCAGTTGGCACAAAGCCCTCAGGGCGAGTTGATATCGTATTGACTAGCACCATAAATAGTTAAAATGATAGCTGCAAACGGAATTCTGTAATTAGATATGGTAGCCTAATTATTGAATTTCAAAAATGTACTATTTATTTTATTCAGATGTTGATGTGCAGGCTAACCACAAATAACGAGAAACATATAAAGAAATAAAAACTGTGAGGGCAATTTTTTTATAACTAGTAAGAGTAAACCCATTTCTAGTATATCAGGTATGCAACCCATCTTAAGTTGAGTGGATACAGACTTAAAAGAATAAAATCACAAAACTCAGCTTGAAACTAGGTCAATATTTCTATAACAAAGCTGACCCATTAATATAGAAGAATTTTGTTTAAAAAATGCAGATGATTAAAATAATTTTAAGAAAGGTTGATAACTTCAACATGAATGCATATTTCATACATGTAAAATCATTTCCAAATGAATGATAGCATAAAATTCATTATTAAAACAGCTGTAAATAAGTCATCAACATCGGCAAATAAAAAAGAGCACAAATTTTTTTTTATAAAAACCAAAAGCTGTTACTTCAATTAAAAAAATTAACAATGAGCTTTTAGCATGTCCCATACATAAATTACTAAAGTACAATATTCTGCACATGTTTAGAATATACACTATAGTATTTAACAAAATCAGTCAAAGAAGTATGTTAATTATTATAATCTGTTTTTGTTGCCAGTAACAATTTTTTTATAAAAAAAAAAAAAAATCAGATTACAAAACCATGAAAGAATTAATCATGCATGGTAGAACACCGGTCACATAAGCATTTATCATCAGATTTCTTCAGGCAAACGATCTTGTACTGAGTGTCTGACAATTCTCTGCCATACTTAAAAGGTGCCCCATTCAATAGAGTTATAGAGAAGTGGGTATAAAGGTGTGCAACCTATGGAGTGAAAATAAAAGTTGCGAAGTTAATTATCTCCACATTAGTAATAAAAGTAGAAAAAATGTTTACCCTGTTATTATATAACTTGAGACACCATCTGACCATATCCTGACCATCACACACACACATCCTAACATGGCCACTACACATATCATGACCATCACATATACTCTTGACATGACCATTACACACAACCTGACCATCACACATACTTTGGACTGACAGTTACTCATAACCAGATCTAACCATTAAAACATATAAACAAAGCACTTTAAACTATCTGTGGCTATTAGAATTAAAATTTTCTTGACTGTGGAACAGTTCAGAAAAAGATGCTAATAATATAAAACAATGAAATGTTGATTTTTTTGGGGAAAAAATTAAATTAAATCAAAGAGCAAAGAAACGCTGAATTGTGAGAAACTGTTAAATGAACCTTTGCTTGCTTTAGCCTCTTCAGAAGAAATAATAAACAACTAATTATAACTGTCAAATTATATATATAACAATTTTTTATTTGTTATAACAGACCTGAAGAAGAGGCTGTTGATTATTTTGATATGTCACTGAAAAGAATGCAGCACAGGACTGAATATATGTTTATTAGCTATCAACCATCCGGTTTTAATAATATATTTTTAACTGACAATCACACATTCTTTTTTTTTTTTATTAGAAAGTATTAAGCAGAGATTATGTGTTTTTATAAAAACTGGGTCAATATTTGTTTTAGACTTTTAGAATTCAAATTCACCAATATATAAAGATATTATTCTTTAAAAAAAACTATCTTACACATGAACTTGTAAATTTTAAATTAGATTATAGCATTTTAATACATTTAAGCAAACTGATAAATTTTTCATTGAGATTTGTTGGTCAAAAATCTGATGCTGTAAAGGGAAAATTTCCTAGATACATGAATAGGGAAAGGCACAAAACACTAATTGGTAGATTTAAAAAAAAATGGTAATTGGTAGACTTTTAATAAATACAGGTACATGTACTAGCTGTACCCTGCAAAACCTTTGCATACAGTTATATCCCCTTAGGTTTGATCAGTAGGCTAGGTTATTTTTGGTTTCGGATAGATTTGATATTTATCATTATTTATTACAATTTAAATATGCAATATGCTGTAGAAATACAAAAAAACAAATATTTAAATGGAATTTATTTCACATTTAGACTTTGTGTTTCATGTTTAAAAACCTCAAAAACTATTCAAAACTGTAGATTTTTAAAAAACATTTATCGAATTGAGATGCGGGCAAGATGCCATTAGAAGGAATAAATAACAGCAAACGATAACTAAAGTAAGAGAATAATTTTATTCTTTTCAAACTTGCTTTGAAAGCAAGAGAAAGAAGAATATTTATTCCTATTCTTATGTAAGGTGTTCCAAACATGTTTTGCACAATCTACAAGTATTGCTAAAGTGAACGTTGCTGTACAATAACACATGTAAAAACACTTTAAAATATAAGTATTTTTTTTTTTTTTACCTTTATACGGATAGTGTTAATGAAATGACGCAAATAGACAGGGGTTTCCTGCACTCTTATATCAAATAATTTTTGCTCATCACTGTCAAAAAACTCTAATTTTAATCCATCTGAAAAAAAAAGTTACAAAAATGAAACAAAAGACTTTTTTTTAAATTTATCAATTTTAATGTAAACAGTAATGTTAATATAAGAAAAACAAACCTAGTGTAGCATTATCAAAATCTTCTGTCAATATGTTGAGAATGTCAGTATTGGTTTCCGTGTACGCTGTTCCAGCTACAGACTTCAAGAAAAAAAAAAACAGGAAAATTTACTTCGGTCTATGCAAAAAAAAAAAAAATTGGAAAAAATTAAATCTTTAAATAGAACGCCCCCTGTCAAAAATTAATATCACTACAAAATTGTTTTAAAATGGAGGTCACACCTTTGTGTCGGATTTGAGGTCAAGGTCAACATCAGCATTTGCAGCAGCCATCCCAGAATCATAGACAGAGGTGGCTATTGAGAAAATCAAAACTTGAATCAGGCATTCATTCCTTACAGTAAAAAAATTCACTTGCAAAGTATTTTTCTATGATGCAGTCAACTATAAGGCTAAATAATGCCTCCCAACTATATGGCAAAATAATGCCTCCCAACTATATGGCAAAATAATGCCTCCCATCTATATGGCTAAATAATGCCTCCCAACTATATGGCTAAATAATGCCTCCCAACTGTCAAATTGCTTTTGTCATTCCTAGTTTAATAAAAACATTTTTTAAATAATATATATGTCTTTAAAAAAATGTAAGCCAATTCCCTTTTATGTATAACAAAATCAATGCAGCATTTATTGTAATACTTTTTAAAGTAAAGATTCTTTGGATTGTGAAAGAACAAAAATTAAGGCAAGTGTTAATGACGTTAGAGGTGGGCGGATGGCCAAGCGGTGTATAGAGCCAACAGATTTTTTTCCAGGTGAATTTGCATTTAAATCATCCAAATCTAGTCAGGTTTAAATGGGTACCTGGCATTATTAGGGAAGTAAAGGCAGCTGGGCATTGTGCTAACCACACAATCCTTTAAAAAGCAGTGGTTAAAAAGAGAGATGAAATCTACAATTCATCTGCCCCAATGGCCTATTAGTGCTTAGGGAACATTAATTTTTTTATGTTAGTCCAATAGACATGGGAGTGATATAGATTTCTTAGTATGATGTAATTCTTCAAAATGCTGCCACTTAGCATTTTGCCTTTTAAATAACCTTTACAGAGATGACAGCCGCTGCGGCCTCTCTGTCTAGCATGATATGGCCCTGCTGACAGATTAGCATAAAAACTTACCTAGAATGTCTTGGTACATTGAGTCCTGTATCTCAGAGACTGTTTTTGAGGATGAAAAGAAAGGATGCGCAAAGGAGCTTGCTGTTGAGCTAGAAGTGCCCGTACGGGTTGAGGGTGTAGCACTCTTGCCCGTATTGGGAGTCTGCTGCTGGGAAGGTGGCTTTGGGGTGTACATGGAATTTAGCTTGGGACAGGTACTTGATCTTTTTTCACTTCTGTACTCTGCACCGGATGGCTGAGGCAACGTTTCAGATATGCTGTGGACCAGCGAGTGGTGCCCGGCGGAGTTCAAGTTTAATTTTAGGTTCTCTTTCTTTCTCTGCATGAGGTTAGTTGGCACAGAGGGGGAAATAGCCAGTGACTCTGAGCCTGGGGTACTTATTTCAACAACAGACTGTCTCTCTTGCCCCGGGTCATGCACTGGTCCAATTTCAAAAAGTTCAGAGCTGGTGCAGTCAGAATCTGAAGAAAATGTAAACATTACTGGGCTGGCTCTTTTGGCATCTGGCTCCTTGTTGCTAACAATGGCTGCATTGAAGCTGTCTTCAAAGTCAGTTTTACTCTTGACAGAAGAAGAGCTGGAAATGCTGTTATCAAAAATGGATAGATTAGGCAATGCTTTAGAGTCTTTTTCATGTGGCTGAAAAACCTCCAAAGAGGACTGCTTACCAAATTTAACAGCCTGAGCATTATTAAAGTTATCCACAAAAAATTTTTGGATTGACAGACTGTTTTCGGAGCCATCGTCTCGACAGATAAGAGCAAAATCTGGCAGTAGGTTATCAATATCTTTAATTTCTATCAGTTCACTGATCCTGGACTCGACGCGGAGCCTTGTCTGCAGGCCAGGGGTTTCATTGTCACTGTCACTGGTGACCGTTTCAACTGCTCCTTCTGACTCATTGCGGATGGTGCTTATTTCAGCTTCCTCCTCATCCTGAATGCTTGATGGAGACTTGGGAGCCAAATCACAACCTGGAGTTTCATCCAGTGCTGGTTGTGCATCTTGCGTTGGGCCCACAGTGCTAATGTGTTGCTCATACAAAACAGTTTTGTCAGAGATGACATTCAGCGGTGTGGTGGTAAGCTGCCTCATTTGATCCTATGAGAGGAAAAAAATATAAAATATATAGTGAAATGTGGTTTTTATGAACAGTGTTATGTTATTTTTTTCAGTCCCTTCGCCTTTTCCATTAAAACAAATTTCTTAATATAAGTATTAAGTATTGCAAAAAAAAAATAAATGTTTTTAAAAGTCAGCTTGAGTTCATGCGAAAAATAGATAATGAGCGAGGTAGACAGGGGTGGTGAGATTTCATACAAGAAATCCTTATTGTTACAGTCCAGGCAAAGGGAGAAAATTCACCAATGTACTTGGTACTTAATAAAAAACAACTTGTTTTAAAAAAATATTTTAACCATTACATCACATGTATTTTATAATTTAGACTTTAAATGTTATACTCGTATGAAATTCTAATGCAAGGGGGTAATTCAGCTATGCAAGTGTAAGGAAATTTAAAAAGCGATTCTTCTCTAATTTACTTTAGAGCTAATTTTGTACAGTACATGTACTAAAATTTCACAAACAGGAAATGAAGTGTTGCAACCTAACATGGGGTGAACAGAGAATGCGCTGGAGAGTGATTGCTGAGATGTTTTCTCCGCAAGGAATTCAGCAAGCAAATTTTACTAATGGAAAACATTTAATCAAATACAGTTTGATTTTAGATTTTAAAAAAATTATTTTGGATATTTTTAAATCACTTAAATATCTTATATCATGCCTAATAATAAATAAATTATGAGTTCCTGTGAATTTCCTTATAGCCACATTTTACTATGTTAGAACGCAGTGGCTTCGAATACGACCGGGTGTGTTTCGTATTTTTTTTTTCCAAGACACGACCAGCAAACTTTGATGACGTAAGTAAACAGATAGAACTCTTATGATTTAAAGTTATTTTCTTTTCGCGGGAACGAGTAATTTTGTTTACTTATACATTAAAATTGCAACTTTGCTTGTGTGTCTTCCTGGCACAGTGGTGAAACCGTTTGGGTTGTGACTCATTTTTATGCTGACTATATCCAGGTTCGATTCCTACCTGAAACATATCTTTTTTTTATTGTGTTTTTTTTTTTCAGAATGTATCCTTTTAGTTGTTTTAATGAAAATTAACTAACTAGATATCTTTGACATTTTTTTAAAATTGAAATAATTTATATTTTAGGATGTTGTAAAAAAAAGAAACAACAACTAATTAGGTTTTTTTAACTATTTCATAAGTTAAAAAAAAAATATATTTTGAAAATATGTATCAAAGCTGAACACAGAGGCGTAACAATTTTAAGGGATGGGGGGTCCAAAATCGAAAGTCCCGCCGGGCTCCAGCTTGAGGGAGACCCCAAAATTATTTTTACATTAAATATTAAGAACATAATCTCATGTCATGGTATCGAATGTCAAAATGCAAGGCCCCCAAATCCTAGGTTCGGCAATGGCTTTACAATAGTTTATCTTCCTGCAAAGGCTTTGCAGGTTATAGCTAGTCCTAAGGCTAAATATTACATAACTTTTCCTTACCATCATTTTTGCGTCACACTTTAAAAAATTCAGAGAAGCCTACTTATTTCAAATTTACTAAATAATAATAAGATTAAGAAGCGAAAATAGAGGGGATGGGGAAGCATTTATATCCGAGAATCGAACCAAATACTTACGGAGACGAATTAACGAGTGTTAGCTTTCTGGGGGGGGGGGGGTGTACGATAGATACTAATTTAGCGCATAATTTTTTGTTTTATTCGTCCGACTTTATTAGGCTTGGGCAGACCCGAAAACTCTAAGTCTTCGACATATATCCTGACAACTAAAATATACAATTCAAAGCCGTATTTATTTAAAAAAAATATTATAAAAATATCTCCGATTATTAACAGCAAATGACGTCATCAAAGTCTGCAGTAAATACGAGTTCTCATTCATTCTGTTTACTGACGTCATCAAAGTTTGCTGGTCGTGTCTCGGAAAAAAAAAATACGAAACACACCCGGTCGTATTCGAAGCCACTGCCATGTTAGAATATGTTTTGTATTCTTAAAATTCGGGTTCAGGTTCTGAATAAAACTCTCTAACCTATGACAAATAGATTAATTACCTGTAGCATTGATATGTTCAGTAAATAACCGACAAGTCAAATAACGACTTACGTGTGCTTCCTCTGTGTTCTCTGATTGTCGAGGGACGGGTCGAACAGAGTGGGACATTAGTGTGGAAAAATATGTTTCAGGCCTCTCATCATCTGCAAGTGACATCAAAATTACTTAACACTTTTGGTTTTAAAGTACGTAAACTTACAGCACAATAAAGTAAACACATTTTTTTTTTTAGATTGTCAAATTTCTAAAGACTATAACCGACGATCAAATATTTTACAACTAATAACTTTTTGTAAGAAACAACATGAGATATTTTACAACAGGAGCAGGTTTTATGAGACAGGAGGTGTGGAGGCGCCATTTGCAAGTTACATTATTTGGCGTCCTCCTCCCAATATGAAAATTTCAAAAAACATTTAACAGCGCTCTTTCAGCGCCCTATGGGGCTGCAGTACTCTTCAAATGCTATAGTTTGAAAATACAACCCCACGTGTGAATGCAAAAAAACTCAAGAAGAGTGGTGCCAGGTAAATGCAGTTAAAAAGTACATTCATACAGAGAAAATGAAGGGCGATCCACACTGAGAACATGAAATGAAAAGGGGCATGAACCAGTTGATAAAGTGCCAAGAAACTTTAAATGACTCATATGATATCAATGAGTAACCATCATCTTATGACCAACATAGGAGAGAGATGGAAATCTTACCGTCCAACAGTAGTAGAAATCAACCCCTCACGCCTCCCCACTTACCCAGAATTTTGAAAGCTGGATCCTGCAAGAGCTGAAGCGGACTAGGTCTCATCATAGGGTCCTTAACAAAACCTTTCTCTATCAGCTTCCTGACACCCTCCTGAACATTCTGCGGCACATCGTCCATGGGAGGTGGTCGAGTGTAGATCTGAGAAATTAATATTAATAATTTAAGTTCATTGTTGGGTAACTTGAGATTGCAAAGGTTAGGCTAAAGCAAAATAGCAACTGTAACTGATTAAGCATAAGCATTACAAGTAGATCAATGGATATTGAAACAGCAGGGTAAACCAATCAAGCAACTGTCAACTTTTGAATATGTTAACTAGATTTATTTAAATTTTAGACTTTTGAATATGTTCACAAGATGAATTAGCAACTGTTCACAGCTTTCAAAGAAAAAAAAACTGCCAACAGTCAAGAATAAGATTGAATTTTTGAAATGACAAAATCTTAATATTAAAAACTCCAACATCTGGAAACAACAAAACATTTTAAGGAGTAGAGAGAGATGTAATGTCCTGAGTTGTATGCCATATAAGTTTGTATTACAAGGCAAACTCCTTTAAAAATTTTACATTTGGGCACTAACACTAAATCCAGACTAAATTCAATTTGTAGCAACCAAAAAGTAACTTACAATATAATTCAAAATGCCAGCTTTGTTGAATCGCTTCACCCATGGCGGTGAGCCACTTAGCATATGAACAAGGACACACACGGCAGCCCAAAGATCAGACGGGAAACCGTGACCAGTCATAGATGCCTTCTCTGGACTCCAATGTGTTGGGCTGCCCAGCGGCTGTTTGTTCTTCAACTCTTTAGGGTCTTGCAGTTTGCGAGAAGTTCCAAAGTCTGTGACTGCAATAAAAGTGGTATTCCTCCGCAGCAGAATATTGTCAGCTGAAAATGTTTTAAAAATAAAATTAATGAAAACATTAAGTTTTGTATGTATAATGACATAATACTTTTTAATGGTAAAATAATACACAGAAACAAATTTTACCTTTAATGTCTTCATGAAGAACATTCTTGGATTGCAAATAATCTAAAGCGCTCAGGAGCTGTCTGAAATAGTTAATGGCTGACCAATGGCTCAAGCGACGCCCCAGGGTTTTCTGTTGCTCAATGCAGGCAGCAAGATCTCCACCTTTTTTATGTCAAATAACCATTTTAAAATAAAACTGTACACACTCCTTTTAAAGAAAGGGTCATAAAAAGCAAGAAAAAATAATGTCGAACAAATAGTCTAGAGATTTCATGAAATAAAATTGATATGAATGTGTCGCTAGCCCATGCATGTAATCCAACTAAACTGGAAAATTTATTTGTCAAGAGCTAGCTTTCTAAAATGATGATGTGTCCATTTTAAGAGGTCTAGATGGGAACTACCTAGTCAAAATTAGGTTTCTCATTGTTGTTAAAGAAGTTCCAAAAAATTTAATCTTGGAAAATATAAAAACACCTTGCAAATTTTATTTTTAATAATGACATAAATAAAAAGCCGACATTGAGCTTCAGAGTTTAGGCACAACTTTGTAATTTGAACTATGCACGGAAAAAAATAAGTTATAGTGATGGAAAATAAATATCCTTCACACGATACACTTACAGCGAATGCACATATGTTAATCAAGTTACTTAATGTAGTCATTAGAGATAAAAGAAAAAAACCCACCATCAATAAACTCAGAAAAAATGTAGACTTTCACACCATGGCGAATGGCTCCATAAAGTTTCACAATGAAGGGATTGTTGAGCTCGGTCCAAATAGACAACTCATCTTCAGAGTATCTCAGTAGGTGAATCTTTCAAAAAGTTAAGAGAAAAATTAAATGAATGACATTGTCATAACAAGATTTCATTATTACTGGTCTAGAAATTTTCCCCCCCCCATGACAAATTCTTAGTTGGCAATTTTTTTTTAAACAAATTTTTAAGTAATGATGGTCAGGGGTCAGTGTTACCTTTTTGCAACAGAATTTGAAATTTGTTTTCAAATCCACTGCCAGGTGACATTTACCAGACATTCCATTTCCCAAGTGAGTGAGCCGCTGCCACTGCTGATGTTTCTGGTACCTATTTCGCAGAATACTAAATTTATCCTTGCAAAGAAAAAAGAAATGATAAACGTACATTCAGGCAGTACAAAGACTAATCAAATTACAGAAATATTTAGATAACTGTACTTTAAACTTGAGATTTCTAACAAGTTATTTAAAAAACAAAGCACAAAAACAACAACAAAGCACTCATCAAGAAATAATATAAATATAAAAAATTACATAGTTCATACATGTATTTATCTAAAACATGTACTATGATTTAAAAAGTGTTTTAATTAATTAGAAAACTAATTATAATTATTGAATAATCATAATTTACATTATATACTTAAAATTTTAAAGCTATTTTATTAACACATAAATACTTTGGCATGTCTTCATCCTTTTTTTTTTTTCAAATCTGTTAGCACACATAAATAGGTGGACAGGACATTAACTTTTTACTGATGGGACATTTTTATAAAAAAAAAAATTGAATGAAATATGTCAACATAATGGTGATTTATTTTAGTAAAAAAATCGCAGTGGCTACGGTAACATCAAGATGGAGTTCATATTTTTTTTTTCCGGGTTACATCAATAGATTTTGCTCCACACCCTAACCCTATCCCTAATCCTAACCCTTTTCCTAACCCTAATATAATTGCCGGTGCCCGAAAAAAAAAATGAGTACTCCCGCTAACCCTAATATAATGACGCCTGATGTTACCGTAAACACTTCGTAAAAAAATTTAGTTATGAGCTAACTTAATAGATCAAATTCTTTCATGACCTATGGGAGAAATAAGGGATTAAATAATCTTAAAGTCTGGATATTAATAATTTAGTGACAACGCTATTTGGCCATGAACTTACTCTGTATTCTGCCAGTATCACACCTTCTTCTCTGTGCTGATAAGGACAAACACCTGTTTTCTCACACTCTTCTCGTTTCTTTCCCCAGTAACTGACCAAAAAAAAAAATGACCGTTCAATGTTAAATGGTATGATAAGACTAGTGATAGGGCAGGTACATTTATGTAGATCAGGGTGGGTGGGAAAATATGGACTGCATGAAACATAGTAAGAATCACGAAAGAATCACTAGTCAAAAAAATAATTAAAAAAAAATTAAAGGAAATTCTTGTGAAGATGACATTTCAACTTTATGGGTCTTGTTATATTTACTGCTACAATCAATGACCAAACATAAGTACATGGCTTTTACGATGGTTTGCTATATCATAAGGGGTGCCCTAATTTAAGCCTACAGAATATGAGGTTTTAAGTTGTTAAGGCTACTCCATTTTGTCAAATTCACTTATAAGTAAATATTTCAAATGATATTTGACTGACTTTAATAAATTTCAAGACAGCCGAGAGAGAGTTGAACTTACTAGGCCACAATCTGAAGTTGTGAAGGATGAGCTAAGACGACACTGCCTACACCAGGCGTGCCCAGGATCCGGTTTGATGTGGTTGTGGACATAAACTGTTCCATGTCATGAATGTCTCTGTTCGCAGGCATGCTAACATAAGTCGGCTGCTGACCATATGTTCGTTGTGTATCATAAGGGTTATCACTCTTTAGGAAAAAAATCATTGAAAAAAATAAATAAAACAAAATATGCAATAAAAGGCTGCTGACCGTATGTTCGTTGTGTATCGTAAGGAATATCACTCTTAAGGAAAAATATTATTGAAAAAAATAAATAAAACAAAATATGCAATAAAAGGCTGCTAATCGTATGTTCGTTGTGTATGGTAAGGAATATCACTCTTAAGAAAAATTGTTATTAAAAAAATAATCATAATATGCAATATAGGTTAGCTTTTTAGAAATTTCTAAAAATAAAAATTAAAAGAATTTTTTAAAAATCGTAATTAAAAAAAAAAGAGATCTAAGGTAATTATTTTTCTTAAGTATATTAGTTCACCAAAACAAACTGCTGAAATAATTTGAATGAAAGTGCATTTACACATATTAATAAATTATTTTGATAACTTACATATCCCAATTCTGACAACCGCAGAAAATCATTCCTGTTCCCCCCCAATTCTTGGAAAGCCCTGCTGGCTGCTGATTCTGAGAAAAAAAAAAATTTTTCAGATTAATATTTAAGTCTTCAAAAACAAAACAAAAATATAGATTAAAAAGCAAATTGAAGTGCTTCATCCAAAAACATACTGTTATGTATATTATTAAGCAGTGACTTAAGTTGAAAATTTAGAGACAAAGACTAATGGTTTAATTTTGTGCCTTTATTTGCATAATTAGCTAGACTTGTGCTTATTTAAAAAAAATAAATGAACTTACCTATATCAGATTTAGAGAGTTCTACTGCAGACTCTTCAACTATAGTTTGAGGCAAACTGGATCGCCCTTTGGTGCTGGGTTTACGTGTCAACTTTGTGAGCCCCACTATGGCTGTTTCTTGGGGAGGTGGTAAGCTGCTGGCTGGATTCGT
Organism: Bulinus truncatus; assembly: GCA_021962125.1. Lineage (NCBI taxonomy): Eukaryota > Metazoa > Mollusca > Gastropoda > Planorbidae > Bulinus > Bulinus truncatus. The sequence continues at coordinate 20,923,446 of JAGDYQ010000002.1, forward strand.
GCTGCTTGAGAGCAGCGACTCTGCAAAGTAGCCCTGGCTATCATGGGGTTGACCAGTCTCTTGAGTCACAGGGTTGCCAGTAGAGGATAAGCCAGAAGGTGGTGTAGTTGGGCCCGTTGTGATCTGGCTATCATCCACTTCACTCATTCCACTTGTCTGTCCTGGGGGCTCATCTAAGTCAGAGCTGCTGCCTAAGACTTTGGCACAGTATTTCTTTATCTGAATAAATAAAAAAAGAACATGTTAAATTGAAAAAAAAAATATTTTGTTTTAAAAAATGTCTGCTCCTTTCTAGTTGAAGAAGAAAACTTTAAAACCACTTAATTATTATTATTAGATAATCACATTTTCCATTTATTCCATAAAAGCATTATAAGCATCAATAAAATTCTTGATATACTTAAGAATAAATTTCTGCTGATAATAAGGGACATGAAAACAATAATTATGCAATTATTTTGTCAGCTATTTAAAAAAAAAAAATTAAATTTATGTTATGGGGAGGTTGGGGGGGGGGGGGGGGGACAAAAATGTCTAACTTGGTCAAATCTGATTTGATAGGGGAATAAACATCAGTTTCTTGGACAAAGAATTTCAGAATAATCAGACTAAGGTTAAAAAATGCAGAAAATGAACAAAAGTAACCTTGGCTTTTAGTTTTGTCAAGGCTGAAATCAATTTATCTTTACTCCACTCTGATGTTTTGCCTATCTTGTAGCACAAGTCACACCTGCTGACTTTTGACCTCCCCTTTTCACCATTCATGCAGATGAGCACATGCCAAACAATCAAATGCAAAATCTGTGAGCAGCAGTCGCACGATTTCACGCCGGGCTCATGAGCCAGCGATGCAAGGTGCTTCAGCATGCCGGAGAGGATGCTGCACATGATGCAGTCCGTTAGGGCAACACTGGACGAGGCATACGACAGGTCATGCAGTGCATTGCTCAGGCAGATGTTGAGCTGATCAGGGATGTCGGTTATTTCAGGAATTCTGTTTGTCTGCGATAAAGAAATGAAACAAAACATGTGTGAAATTATTTTTTCTACCAAACTCTTCATCTGTATAGAAGACAAGAAATAGTCTGAAGCCAACTGATCTGCTGTTACCATGGAACACTGACGATAGACAAGCACAGTACGAAACTAAAAGATAATTACCTTGATCCCCCAACATATTAACAAGCCCCACCCCCCCCCCCCAGTAAAAAACTGTCCCATGTCCTGACATTAAATACTGCCCATGTCCGAACAGTTAAAACAAGCACCGTTACTGTGACACTTCTTTGAGCAAGCATTATGTGTCGGTCTGTTATTTTCCTATTAGATGTAACACAATTTACAGTTTCAATATACCGAACCTGAAATATGATAAAACAAACTTACCGCAACTCCTAGCTTGTCACAAAAGGTACTGAGCGGTAATGCACCGTGAACTATTTGGTCAGCACCACCACCACCACCACCATCAAAGTCCTGATCTTGGTATGGAACATCGGTCCTGTGCCCACTCTCTGGCACCTGGTGAGGGGGGATACTGAGGGCCAGCTCAGCCCTCTCTCTCATCCTCAAGTGAGCAGGTTCCAACTGTGGAGCTGGAAGACTAGGAGATGCTGGAGTTTTAATCGGCAGACTCACTGGCTTCTTTGGGTCGTCCCCGCCATTTCCACTGTCACCAGAGTTTCCCCTGTCACCATTTCTTCTTCCCCCAGAGGAAAATCCTTCTCCTCTCTAGAAAGGTAAAAAAATGTACAAGCTGTTGAACAATTTTACTTATCAGCCCAAAATTTTTTTTGTGACTGAAAGGCAATAATATTTTTTATCCAATACATCTATTAACAACCCATGAACCTGTTGATTTCCAGCAGAGGAATGTCCATTGTAGGAGTTTCCAGAGGCTGTTCCGTCAGATCGGTTTTCTCCCCCGGAGTGACCACGAACTCTAAATGTAGAGTTCAAAGGGTGAACTGCTGAACTGTCATTATGCTTTGTGTTAATATCTGATGTGAAAATAAAAAATAAATACCTACATGTATGAAAATATGAATAAAAAAATAAAGAGCTGAGAGAGAATAATTAGAGGAAAACAAATAATGAAATAATTATAAAAATATTTTAAAACATACTTATGAAAACAAAGATCTTACTATGATACAGCTGTAAATATTGGGAAGAATATTTCTTTCCACTATACTTTTTGATGAAGTTCCTTTTGCAAAAATATATAGTAATTATCCCAATCCAAAAATCAATCTCGAAGAGCAATTTTCTCCGTTTATTCCAGTTTTGAAATAGTCTAGATTTCTGCCTTTTTTTGAAGGCTGTTTTTTCTGAAGCTTGTTTCCCAAATCGTCTCTTTACTGAAGCTTGTTTCCAAGATCGCCTCTTTACCGAAGCTTGTTTCCCAAATCGTCTCTTTATTGAAGCTTGTTTCCCAAATCGTCTCCTTACTGAAGCTTGTTTCCAAGATCGCCTCTTTACCAAAGATTGTTTCCCAAATCGCCTCTTTACTGAAGCTTGTTTCCCAAACTGTCTCTTTGCATGTGATGATTGTCTTTTCTGAGGGGATCTTTTTTTGAGAGGCACCAATGATTTTTCTGTCCTCCTGAAGTACTTGTCATTTTTTATCTTGACTTCTTTATCTGAAACTGTTGTGACTTTTTGAGTGGGAAATAGAAGATTAGACTCTTTCAACCTGTCAGTCCCAATTTGACTGGTGCAGCAAATCTGTTTGGAAACGCATGTCCGCTTCTTTGGCTCTTTCTCGGCTAAGTTGTTCTCCATTGTTGAGTTAGTGGTTGAGCCAGAGATGAAGTCGCTAGTGGTGTAGACACTGCAAACATCCATCTCAGAGCAGTGCAATTCACTGAGTGCTAGTTTCTCAGCTTCTGATCCGGATAAAAAATTACACCCTTTCTCATTGTAGGCTGAATTGAATCCTGTGGTGTAATTTTCATAACTAAAGACATCACTGAACTGTTGTTCCTCATCTCCCTTTTCGTCGGTTTCCTCCTCCCCCTTTTCACTGAACTGTTTTTCCTCATCTCTCTTTTCACTGTACAGTTTTTCCTTATTTCCCTTTTCAGTTTCTTCTTCATCTCTGCTTATTTTACCTTCAGAGTCATCTGCATTATCTCCTATTAATGTCTTCATAAGAGTTTGATTCTTTGCCTCTAAATCCCTTTGAGAAAAGTCAGGCATAAACTTAATTTCCTCATCTTTCCTTGTACCATGATTCAGGTCATTGATCTCTAGGGCTAGGATAGGTGAAAAATAAATTCCAGATTTTTGCCTTGAAATGTTTTTATAATCTGATTTAAGCTTGGATTCCTCCTCGGATATTTTGTTGTCCAAACAGTTAGAATTCTTTTGTGTACACATAATATGATGTTTAGTCACATGATTCCAACTGTAGTTTCTTATGTTTCTGCAAATAAATAAAACAAATTGTAATGAATGACCCAATAAAATTACACGTGTAAACTTCATATGAAAGTAAACTTTTAATGATACTGAAAACATCATGAGAAGAAAACAATTTAGCTAACATACCCCTTGGTTTTGTCATTTTCAAAGATCTGAAGTAAAATCTTTTCATTCAGTGAGACACTGGTCTCCTTCTCATTCTCCATAATAGCAAGCAGGTCTTTCACACAGCTTTTAGAAACCTGACAATAAATATTTAAATAATTTTTCAACATTTAATGTCTATCTTTCTTTGTAAAAATTTCAATTTTTCATTATATGTTTCACAGAGTCAAACCATGGGTAATGATGTGAATTAGGAAAAAATAAACCTGCCACTTTTCATTTAATTTAATATATTTATAATGTACATTACTTTTTCATAAACTACTCATCAGAATATTTTAAAAGCCTAATTAACTTTTTTTTCTTCACAAATACCATTGGTAAAGAAATAATAATTTTACAACAAAACCCTTTAAAGGTATTAAAACAAAAAAATGATAAATCTCAATATAAAAGAATGGACAGGGCCACTCATGAATGAATTTAGGACAGCCGCGCAGGAGAAATATGTCTGTTGAAGGGTCCATGTGTTTATCCCCAAATGGCCACATCGGTTAAGGGTATGATGAGGATGAATTCTCAGGTTATGACTTAAGGATACCAACCAATACAGCAAGTGGCATTTTTTCAATAGTTACATGCTTAAAAAAAAAACAACTTTCATGATGACCTAAAAACATATGCGTGGTTGTGTGGTTTAGATCATCTGTTAATTGCCCTATCTGATAAAGATATAAAAAAAAAAAAAACTCAAACGAAGGGAATTAAAGACTAGAATTTATTCTAAGAGATAAGCAGTAATTTATATCCTGAGCTACTGCTCCCTTTCCCATCTCCAATGATAAAATTAATTCATATATCCATTTACCCAATATCATCACTTATTACACAAAAAATAAAAATGAATAAATTTAGGGGCCCTTAGGCAAGAGTCTTTGGAGAAATTTGGAGCTAAAAGTATCAGTCACATAATAGCATTAAACTCACAGGTTTTAATTAGTACTGGAAGTTGGCACTTGGTCTAACAATAAGAAAACCAAATTTCCTGCATCTTTTTTTTTTTTTTTGTGTGGGGGTAATAATATAAAAAAAGAACAAAAAACTTTTCTAACTTCAAATAAAATAAATATACAAAAAAAAAAAATTATGGGGAGAGGTTTTTTTAATGTTTAAGTGCCATGCCTATTGAGGCCTAACATTTAAAAACTTTAACTGTCTTATACATGCTCTTTTACTGTTTTATTAATTTTTTTGTTTGTTTGAGCAATGAAAGAAGAATTCTGCCTCGGGCCGGGGGGGGGGCTAGGCTTTGGTCGCCAATCGAGGAAACAGTGAGGGTGGAATCAGACGGACCCAAAATGTGTCAGCAGCAGCAGCAGCAGCCCTGATAAATTCTTGGAGCAAGACAGGTGATAAAAACTTTTGAAAGGCAGCATGTGGTCACATCTAGGCAGTCAAGATGATGATGTTTTATTTATTTAAATGGCCCTACAATGTTGAGTGTGTTGGTGTGTGTTTGAACAATTATTATCCTCAAAAGCTATGAAAACTGACACGATGTTGGTTTTAATGCCACTGATGTTGGTTTTAATGCCACCGGAAGCCTCCATCAACTGCCCCCCCCTTCCCTTCAGATGGTAAGTCATTTTTTGTAGTAGATACCCCCACTAGTAGATATTGTAGTAGTCCCTTCCCCCCCCCTCCCCCTTAGAGCTCATAAGGGTAGAAGGACTTAAAACATCAGTGGAGTCGTCAACAACTTACTCCAGCTATCGCCTCCAACCCCCCCCCCCCTTTCTCCGGCTTCTGAAATGTAGCCATTGCCTGGCATGTTTTAGTGTTGCACTCCCCCACGGCCCCTCACCCTCACCCACCCACCCCCCCTCCTTCCCCAAAACGAAGAAATACATTTGACCGATTTATCCACAACTTGTGAGGCACCAGGCCAACCCAATAAACAATATTCAGTTACCCTGACCTTGAGTCACAGTCCTTCACCATGCAATGGGGGGGACACACCGACGACGTCTAATGGCGAAATCAATAAACAACAAGAGAGTATTCCCAACACACAAAAACACTGCCCTATATCATTATGATTAACATAGAAGCCCACACAAGAGACAAAACAATCAACCTTTATATATATGTATATATATATATACATATAAATAAATAAATAAATATATATATATATATATATATATATATATATATATATATACTAGTTGCAAGTACCCGGCTTTGCCCGGGTTTAAAATAAGGTTTTCTGTTTACCTTCTGTTTTCTCCCTACCCCCTCTCCCTTCCTCTCTCTCTCCCTCCCTCCCTCCCTCTCTCAAATCTCTCTCCGTCCCTCTCCCATCTCCCTCTCTCCCCCCGTCCATCCTCCTCGCTCCCTCTCTCTCCCTCCCTGCCCCCTCTTTCTCTTTATCTCTTCCTCCCATTTCTCCCATCCTCTCCCTCTCTTCTTCTTCCCTCCCCTCTCTCCCTCCCTAACCCCTCTCCCCCTCCTTTCTCCCTCCCTCCCTTTTCCACCTCTCTCTCCCCCTTCCCTCCCTCCCTCATTCCCTCTCTCTCCCTCCCTGCCCCCCCTCACTTTTTATCTCTCTCTCTCCCTCCCTGCCCCCCCTCACCTTTTTATCTCTCTCCCTCTCCCCCTGCTCCCTCTCCCATCCTCTCCCTCTCTCCTCCTCCTTTTCTCTCCCCTGTCCACCCCCTCCCTCCCTCTCTCCCCCTCCCCGCCCTCCCTCCTTTCCTCTCTCTCCCCCTGCCCCCTCTCTCTCTTTATCTCTCTCTCCCTCCCCCCTCCTCTCTCTCTCTCTATATATATATATATACACTCATTATTATGGTTTCACACTTCTTCTAAAATCCTTCTTCATTCCTTTACCTTCCTCAAACGTACACATCAGAGAGCATGAAAAAACATCAACAATTCTTTGCATCACAAAGGCACAATACAGCACCAGCGCGCAAGTTCTATTCGAATCGGGAAATGACGTCACAGAGGAATTTTATTTATGGCGCCGTGGAGATTACTTTAATATAGTAAAATACTAAAATAAAAAAAAAATTAATTACAATTAAACTACCCATCGATATGAAACGAAACCTGTCCTATAACCTTCCCCATGTAATTATGTGTATGTGTAACAAATTTCACGTTATTTGTTTGTCTGGATCTTGAGTTATACGGGAACAGACAGACAGACAGACAGACAACGAATGCGTCTGATAAGTATAGAGATATTAAAGTTGATTAGAAGAACTAGGAGAAGGTTCAACATCATCTCAACTAAACATCATCTCAACCTGTACCGATCAGTTGTGGCATCTGCATATGGCGACTTTGTAGCCGCCTACCGCCTAAAAAAGAGAAGGAGGGGGGGGGGCGTTATCAGAGCTTTGGTATTATATGAAGCGTTTTTAAGTCACTTTGTGGGTAAAAAAAAAGCTGTGTTCCCTTAAGCCCCTGGGGGCTCATCTGGGCTGATGAAGTATTGAATCCATCTGTTTCAGTAGCCTCGGATTGTGTGGTTAGCACAACGCCCAGCCGCCTTTTAAAGATGGGTGGACTTAGGGACTTAAACCAGGACCTGAAAAAAAAAAATCCCAAGGTTCTGAGGTTCGAATCAAGGACCCTCACTGTCGACAGTCGAGTGCTCTACACCACACGACCACTGTGGGTTAAACTTCATATAATCAATTATAACATGTAAAGTTCCCTATAGTCTTTGGGGGCCACGGCAAAACGAGGGGCAGTGTGGCTAGCACCACAACGCCTATATATATACATATATATGCAAGAGGAGTTATAAGCCATTACTAGCCTCATTGCAAGAGGTGAATGAAGCTAGACTGGCTTAAAACGTCACATATATTAACTAACTTTTTTAACATTCTGTCTTCCTAAGCCCCGCAATTTTTGACATTCTGTCTTCCTAAGCCCCGCACTTTTGAATTTTGTCTTCCTAAGCCCCGCACTTTTAACATTCTGTCTTCCTAAGCCCCGCACTTTTGAATTTTGTCTTCCTAAGCCCCGCACTTTTAACATTCTGTCTTCCTAAGCCCCGCATTTTTACACTCCCCATAGACCTCACATTTAACACGCGTCCGGGGGCCCCTCGCATTTAAGTTACGCTAAGGCCGCTTCTAGTATTTGGTGCATGAAAATGAAATGAAGTGGTAGCCAACATGCAGATAGGATTTTTTTTTCAAATTCAAAACGATATATGGTCTACGCGCTATGTTCTTTCAAGGTTTCACATACATAAAATATTTTCTCTTCACTTACAAAAAAAAAAATCATCAAAAGGAAGTAAATTTGTTTCCGCCCTGTATAAAAAAGATACATGAAATAAACAACTCTCTACCATCAACTACGTGGACTTTTCTTGTTTTTTTCAATTGCATTTTAAGTGCTAAAGTTGTGACTAGAATGTTGCTGAGTGGGCGGCAGTGAAGGGGGTCAAATCCACTTTAAAAGTTTATGTTTGTTGTATGTTTTGTCTCTTTTGGTGATAATCATTGCAGGCGCCCACCCCCCCCCCCACCCACCCGGGTGGTACATGAGGGTAGCGGGACGTGTCAAGTGTGCGGGTACCTAGTAAACAACATGATGGGGGTGAGGGGGATAAAAATGTGTGTATAACAGGGTGTGAATAATGGCTGCAATCCAAGTGACTAAATGGCATTCATAATGAATACAAAGTGAAACCTGGGGGGGTGGGGGGTGTTCAGAGATATTATTTGTACAGATTATTATTGTTTCACCCAGGGCTGCAGACATAGAATATAAGGCCACTTGACAAACTCTGATAAACTTGGGTTCACACACCCCCCCCCCAATAGGATCCACCTTCCTCGCAGTAAAAAAAACTTTTATTTTGTCAAATAATTACATCGCTGCTGAATCCATGGGAAGCTTGGAGGAAGGGGGGGGGGGTTACATTTGAATAATACAAAAATGTGACAAGTGTTTTACCTTAAGAAAATATATTCCACAGTGAGCAACAGAACATTACCCAACTCCACATTAACTGTCACGTTCATAAGAAGGGGACGAAAATATTTGTATCCCAGAAAAAAAGGTCTGTCCGCATCAAATAAAATGTCCACAGTCAGCCAGAGACACGTTAACACAGTCCAACAGAATTGCGTTAATGATTTCAGGCGGCTTGCTTTACAGGCAATTTACAGCATGTGTGACACTTGACGCACGGAGCTCCGCCTCGCTGCACACAGCCACAGCGAGAGGAGAGAGACAGAGAAAGAGAGAGAGAGAGATAGCCAGAGAGGGAGGGATCGGAAGTTGAAGAACACCGTCTGCTTTTTTTTTTGTTTATACAGTGTGCAATTCTTAGAAATGACGTAACACTTCCAGATAAAGCTCCTAACTAGGTCACACAAAAGCCGATCATAAATGTGTGTGCTTGCTGAATGGATCATCCAATGAGATTATATGTTTTAACTCTATCACCTCCAAATACCCTGCCTCTCTATCTGCAAAAATATTAGTCACAAATATACCGACCCCATGTGTTAAAATATGTAACCTCCCCCCCCCTATTAAAAAAATCCAGAACAGTGGTTCTCAAACTTTAGCCATTCGAGACCCACAAAGACAATTTGTCAGTTTTATGAGACCCACAAAGACAATTTGTCAGTATTATGAGACCCACAAAGACAATTTGTCAGTTTTATGAGACCCACAAAGACAATTTGTCAGTTTTATGAGACCCACAAAGACAATTTGTCAGTTTTATGAGACCCACAAAGACAATTTGTCAGTTTTATGAGACCCACCTGTAAAGAAAGATAAATGGGGGGGGGGATAGAATACCTTAAATTATTTGTATATATTCTCGTTTGAGCAATTGTTACAATTCTGGCTCACACTTTGAGAAACACTGATCTAGCCAGATCAGGGCGAGTAAAGATGACACGATAGAAAGGTGGCACTTTCTGTGCGGGGTACAATGCTAATCTATAGGTCCAATTGGCCACATCGATATGTGTGTTTAGCTGCATCATAGATCATGCATACCTATCTAATGAATTATGAACGATCTCTTCGTGGACGAAACCTGAGCTAATGCATAGCGGACGCTGACCAATGGCCAGGTGATATCCGCACACAAGTTTTTTTTGCCAAGTAATTTGACCATATTGTGAACAGGACATAATACTAAAAGGAAGCCACATGTGATATGCAAACAAATACAGCACAGGATTTAAATCACGTGACAAAGACAAACAACGATAAGACGCCCTGACTAGAAATATCAGAAGCTGCACGTACCGCAAAATGAGCAACAACAACAACAACCCAGTTTTAAGTCAAATATTGAAGCATTTGGTCCCCACCCCCCTACATATACACCAACACCAAAGTTCCAAGTTATTCCGGCTTGACCACAGAATAGAAATCATACAGAATGCGCATGGTCAGTTAAAATATTAATTTCCGAAATCCGACATATTTGAGTATTTTTCAATCGAGTATATATGTAGGTGCAACCATAGATATAAAGAATGGGTACAACACTATTAAAAAAGGGAAATAACACAAATGGCGGCATATTTTAACTCATTGTTAAATGCGCTTTCTGTATGATATATATATATATATATATATATATATATATATATATATATTCTGTGGGTTTAACTGCTCAGTTCTCCAGGGGGTAGCAGGCCAAAAAATCCCCCCCCCCAGGTTTTCTGGTGTGGTTTTGTTCAAGTAAAACATATTTTCAACGGCCGCCCCCATGTAGTCAACGAATCAAGAATTCGAGAATTCGAAAACAAAATTTTTTGAATATCATTAAAAACAAAACAAAAAACTGGGTTGTGAACATCTCACTGGACAGCAGGCAGTGGCGTAACTAGCGTTAGCGGCACCCGGGGGAGGGGGGTGAGGGGCTGTGTCTGGAAACGCTTCTTTACCGTGCTAAAGAGAACTACAGCACGGCAGATGGCGAAGAAGTACGTCCAACCCGGTGCGGGTACAGATTGCAGACAATGTATTGAGAAAAAAAAAAGAACCACCTTTAACGTGCGAATCATCTGTTTGTTGAAGGCCGCGCTGTGGCGCCTTTGGTTGTGAACCCCAATGGGCACGCTCAAAAGTTCCGCTTTCGGAGTCCAAGCTATTCTAGTCACTTGTTTCTGCCCTTCTTGCCTTGGCTAGCGATAACAGCAAGAGCACAGATTCAATGCTTAGAGTTTTCTACAAAAAACAATGAGGTTAAAAAAAAATTATTGTTTTAGAATCAAAGGAATGTCTGTGGCATACAATTTTGGAATGGCTCCCACTGACGTTGTTGTGACTGTCGAGCGGGCCGGTGTCAGTGGCGTAGCGGGCGGGGGGGCAGGGGGCATCATGCCTCGGGCGCTACTCACAAAGGGTCGCCAAATGGTATATTTTTACGAATATCATTTGGTTTTTCGAATTGAGGGGGGTGTGGGTATGGCGCTAAAAAAGTTTTTGTGCCCCGGGCGCGAGTTAAGCTCGCTGCGCCACTGCCTGCAAGTCAAGCGAAAAAAAAAAAAGAATTCGTATAATGGGAGAAGCACGTACAGAAATACCGACGGTTAAATTCGAAACTAGACCCACAGTCTTTATTTTCTTGAGGTGGGAAAAAAAAAAAGTTGTATCTGATGGTGGAGAATGGATGTTAGGCCCTCTGTCAGTAGGTTCACCTCACGCGCTGCTGTTGAATGTTAAACTTCGTGGAACTAGCAGGTACTTAGGAAGTCACCGTCGTTTGTAAAAGATTTGTAAAAAATTACACCGACCAAAACCAAAATCGCTTTGGTTGCCAACACACCACGGCGGCAGATAACACTTGATTTAAGTGGATGTTTTCCTCTACCCAATAATGAAACACTAGTAAATGTTATCTCTTTCTCTCCCCACCACATTAACCGCAAATGGGGTGGGTGGGGGGGGGCGTTTCTATCTACCTGTTAACCGCAGCCCTGGAATGGCCGAATAGTCCAAGGGTCATAACCGATGTATCAAATAAATGTGGCGAGGATACACGGCATCAATGAGACCTGAGCCCCTGAACCGCGGCAGAGTGTTCGCAAAGTGGTGGCAGCAATTCTAATATTCTACTTGGTGAGTCAGAAAGCTGCAAAAAAAAAAATGAAGCTGTTGCTAGTGCAGCAAAGAGGTGTGTGTGTGTGTGTGTGTGTGAAGTCACTGTAAGGATGAGATGAAATATCGTAGACCCTATAAACCACTGAGACGGTTTTTATAGTGCCCTTCTTTCATACCCACCATAGCCGATAGTGCAATGGCCATGGAGGCACCACGGGAGATATATCGGGAACTTGAACCAAGACCTGAAAAATGTCCTTGGTCCTCACCGGAGATCGAACCAGGTACCTTCATGTCGACAGTCAAGCGCTTTACCACACGAAGTGCGCCGCCCCCTCTAAGTAACGCCTTTATATGTGTGTGTGTGTGTGTGATTCTTTCTTTAAAAACAAATACCTCGTATACTGCCTCTGTGTGATATATTATGCATTTTTAATATCAATAAGCTAATCATAGTAAAATAGGCGGTGATATAGTCCGCCATTTCAACTCATCAAGATGGACACGACCATCCGTCCCCTCGCAGCAAAGAGGCATTTTTAATATCAGTATAGCTGGAGAGCTCTAAGCTAATCATAGTAAAATAGGCGGTGATATAGTCCGCCATTTAACTCATCAAGATGGACACGACCATCCGTCCCATCGCAGCAAAGAGGTAAACCTCTGGACACATGTTGTACTTGGATGTCACCTGAGACTTGGGTGTCAACCATTGTTGCAGCACTTGGCAAAAAAAAAAAAGCACATTAAATCATCCTGTACACACACACACACACCATTTCCAGCCCAAAGTACTATGCTTGCACCTAAGTGTCACACAACACAACGTGCTGGTTTTTACTAGCTTTGTGTGTGTACCTCAACCTTTCCTGACCGTTGGTCCAGACATGTGGGGTGATGAGAACTACATATACCAATTCGTTGGCCAATGGAAAAATGAGAGTTTGAAAGTCGTCAACGTTACGAAAAATGTCAAGAGCTTCATTTTTTTAGGGGGGCCGGGGTGGGGGGCGCCCTAAACCAGATACCTTTACATATATTATTTAATTTGTATTTATTTATTTTATTTTGGAAAATAAGTTAGTCTGTTGGGGGGATATATTATGGAGTGCTGGGGGTGGGCTAAGAAAGAGATGGAAGGAGGGGGGGGGCGTGGCTTGAGTTAAAGTATAAACAAGGGCGTGTTGAAAAGGTGACCAGACATGTGTAAATGAGTGACAGGTGCGTCACATGATGAATAATAATTTAAAACAAACCACAAGACTTGTCAGCCGCTCGTTAGTGGCACACAAGAACGAAAGCGAGGACAGCGCCCATCCGGAAAGCGGAACAAACGGTGACGATTACACCAACTCGGTACTGTTTTTTTTTTACAAAATACTAATTATTTATCCTTACTGGCTTTTTACTGCCACTTGAATTATTTTTATTGCCGCGTGATGGGCCTTAAGGCCCCGAAAGCATCAGATTTAATATATACTAGCTGTACCCCGCAAAGCCTTTGCAAGAAGATAGACTTGTTTAGCCATTGCCGAACCTAGGATTTTGGGGCCCTGCATTTTGACATTCGATACCATGACATGAGATTATGTACTTAATATTTATTGTAAAAAATAATTTTGGGGGCTCCCCTAAAGCAGGAGCCTGGTGAGACTTTCGATTTTGGACCACCCCCCCCCCAAACCCTAGTTATGCCTCTGTGTTAATTTTTTTTTAATTATGAAATAATTAAAAATCTAATTAGTTGTTGATTCTTTTTCTTACAACATCCTAAAAGATAAATTATTTCAATTTTTTAAAAATGTCAAAGAGATCTAATTAGTTACTTTTCATTAAAACAACTAAAAGGATACATTCTGAAACAAAAAACAATAAAAATAAATGTCACTGGGAGAAATCGAACCCGGAGAGTCTGCATAAAAGTGAAAATTGTCCAAGCTGCATAACCATCCTGCCACCGCGCCAACCAAATTAAGATGCAATTTTAATGTACTATAAGAAAAAATATTGCTCGGTTATGTCTTTATTGCATTTGACCTAGTTTTTTAGGCCTATATTGTTATTTTGTAATTAAGAAATAATTCAAAGCCGTATTTATTAAAAAAAATAAATATTATAAAAGCTGAGAACTTAATCAGTATAGAAATTTGCAGAATTTCTTTTTTAAATATTATATGGACTTTATATACGAAATTAGATACGAAAATGCGGTCAATAGTCTTATCGTCGCCGACGTCGGAGATTTTCGATTATATTACTATTGTTTACGTCTGACGATGTTAAAATGCTCTGTTGTAATAAAAACTACAATGATTTGAATGATATTATATGCTAATTATTAATTTTTGATATTGGGGACTTTTACATTTCATAATCAAAAGCACAGAAACTATTGAAAACTGTAGATAATATGAAAAAGAAAAATTGAATCGAGACACAGGGGATGACGCCATTTTGAATTCTTGTTTTCCGCTTTCGATTTAACGCACACTGGAAATGAATAATAATATATATTTTTTTTACAGAAAGGAGGAGGAGGGATGGGTCCCTTTCTCAGTTGGGGGGGGGGGCAAGGCCTATCTCATAGAGTATAGAGCAGCTAAGGTCAATGCAAACCAAACCGTTAGTAAGAGTGTACCTTCTTGTAAGGAAAAGGAAAAAAAAAAACAAAGGTGCACAAAGTTACCTTTTTTTTATTTATTGTTGTTTTTATATCCAAAGCTTTGGGAAAGGCTGTGTTACACAGGATTCAGTGGCGTTTGTTACAAAAGGCGCGGGACCTGCGGTGCGACGGGGAAGGGGCTACGACAGAGAGGGGGGTGGGGGTGGGTGGATTATGCCCTGAGAGAGACCCCCCCCCAGATATTTAGCAGTAGAGCCCCCCCCCCTAATCTGTTAGGTACCCCCAACACACACCCACCTACATAATTCACTGGGAAATAAAAACTGTGTTGCAGGACAGTGGTTCTTAATCTCTTTTCGCGACCGTACCTCCCCCCCAGAGAAGAGCGGGGGGGGGGGGAAGTATTTCCGCGGGTGTACCCCCATTACATATATAAGTTCCCCTACTAGCTCTAGGTTGGGGGGGGGGTATTTCCTTGTGTAATTTCCCCCACCCCCCTTACTCGCCCCCCACCACAGATAACAAGACTGGGCATTATGTGTGTGTGTGTGTGTGTGTGCCAACAAACCTGTACATTTGAAACACACACCGCCGCACTTGATTCCCCCCCCCCCCTTTTTTTTTCTGTTTAAGCGCTTCTTTTATCACCATCTTGATGAGCTGAAATGACGGACTATATCACCGCCTATTTTACTATGATCAGCTTAGAGCTCTCCAGCTATACCGATATTAAAAATACATATTATATCACACAGAGGCAGTATACGAGGTATCTGTTTTTTTTAAAACAATCACACACAAACACACACACACACATACAGGGGCGTTACTTAGAGGGGGGTCGGCGCACTTCATTTTCCGTCGGCCAAAGGCGAAATGTTCACAACACTAGTACTTTTTAGGCACAGGAATAACTCAGCCAAGGACCCCCGTCCAGTGTTGGCTCTGACACAACTAGACGAGCGCACGCACACTTATGACAACAACAAATGTTTCATTAGTTATGTTTCTTAGGCCTATATATGTGTGTATATATATATATATATATATATATATCCCCCCCCCCCCCCCCCCCCCCCCCCCCCCCCCCCCCCCCCCCCCCCCCCCCCCCCCTATATATATATACACTCTTATAATGGGCAATGCCAATAGAATTCGCCGCACTCAGACTTCAGAAAATTATAGCGCACATTGTCGCCACCATCCGATAAAACTTCACCAAACCATCCTCGAGGACATGATCAAACAAACGGCCGAACCATACAAGACGCCTGCGATATATTAACAAATCCTCCCTTAAATAAATGTTGTAATACCCCCCCCCCCACCTCTGGACCAACCACGGTGCTAAAAAAACAAACAAAAAAAAAACAACAAAAAAACAAAACACTGCTCGGCCACAATGGGGCACCGGAATAAAGTCAAATTTGAATAGCTTGATGATTCATTAATGTAAATACACAGTATTTTCTTTTTTCACTGGTATATTGTTTCTTTTGAGTGATTTGTGTGTGATAGTGGAAACAGGATGTGGTGGAATCTCTTATTTGTCGATCATCAAAATTATTATTTTTTTTTTTTGCTTTAGTTTTTCTCAAATGGTTATTTTTTTACCGATGCAATGGTGCGGATTAATTTTACTTTTTTTTTTTTGCTAATTAAGAACAGGCATGTGCTTCTTCCCGATTGGTTTATACAGATAATTGAATAGTTTTTATTTCACTATATTAAATATATTTTCTTAAATTTAGATACATTTATTTTAGGATTTGTTCGACCAAATTTTGTGATCAAAAGGTGCTGAAAATTTCAGACAAAAAGCATCTTAGCCTTATTCTCTCTTCCCCCCCCCCCCCCCAATGCATCTTAAAAAAATATACTTGATTCACTTCAGTTTTGTATTACCATATCTACAAATGTATACAACTAAGTTTCAAATTTTTGAAGATGACGACCGTTAGCATAGCAGCCATAAAAAAAATGTAAAAAAAAAAAATTGAAATTCTTCAAATTACATTATACCTAGTCATATATATCAATTATAATTTTTCGGGCCCAAAAATATTAACGGAAAACTCCAGTATGATACCTCTGATTGATAAAACATAAATGGTCGTTAAGAATGGGCCCCCTACATTCGTGGGGGAGAACCCCCCCACGTGGCGTGCGTGGCACGCTTAATGAAGGCCCTATCTATATCATTGCAAATTAACACATCTATTTTCAAATGAACTATCAGTTTTAACTGTTATATTTAATAAACTATTAACGCGTTTTCAAGTTTTGAGTTCAAGGTCAAGGTTCACCAAAAGCACGTGATGACAATGTCAATAACATTGGACGGATGACTCAACGTGACCAGGACGTTTTCCAGACGATCCAAAGTCAGCCGGCTAAAACGAACATAACGTATTTAAAGTGGTTTTTCAGTTTAAAAAAAAACAAGAATTCAAAGTTGCCCAGTCTGTCTCCGACCAGCTCAAATAACCGTCGTGTCTCGTTTAAAAGAGTTGCCCAATATGCGGACGGACGCGGTTTGATTTACTTCCCCTCAACCCTGTGAGTTTTCACCTTTAACCCCCCCCCCCCCCACAACAATATCCGCTCGCGAAAAGTTTGGATTTCCTTAGAAAAAGATTTTACCCTAACCTTGGAGGCATGGTGACAAGCCTGAAACGTGTCCTACACTGCTATTCATGATTGCCAAAGTACTTCCATTAAATGCGCGATCGTGTAAACGGGTGAAACGAAGTACGGCGGACATCTAACCCATGCCCCCCCTCCCACCACACACGACACACACGCTAAAACACAATTTCACGCTTAAAGACAAACCGCAAGCGATTAAATGTTTCTATTTTCTGCGTGCCTTAGACATAAAGAGACGTGCGCTGTGGTTGTAGTGAGGGATCGACACACAGGAATCTGAACTTTTCGAGGTTTCGAAATCAGCGTCGGGAGAGATTTTTTATAATAAACTGAATTTCTCAATCCTCAAATGATTCACTGGCATTCAATACACACTTTCGAACTTACTATAAAATACGCCAGCTTTGTGTATTTAAACCGGGTATCGTATCGGACAATTAGACGAGTATCGGAAAACGGAACGTAATCGGAAGAGAATAATGATTTCATTAGTATCTAGGCTATGTATGGGTGGCTTCTCATTAGGAAAACATATCACAAAAAAAAAAAAGAGACATTAAAGTAGTTTATTAGGCAAAAAAAAAAAACTGGGTCATTTGGGAGCAGCACAAAAAAACTCAAAAAGGCTTTTAGAACTGCTCAGGCCCACCATTGATTTAGACCAGCCATGGGCAGACTACGGCCCGCGGGCCAAATCCAGTCCGCCGGGACTTTCTATTCCGGCCCGCCATTCGTTCCCAGCACTCGCTCTTACGAGGTCTACCTTTAATATATATCTATTAGTTCGTCTCAACATCGGCCGCCCGGTACAAATTTATGAGCCCAAACGTTAGGCCACCCCTGACGTTTTCTTGCGCATGCGCAATAACAAAATTACTTGTTTAACCGCTACTGGGGCGCACATACACAAAGCATACACAAATATTCATATTTACAAAGGGAAGTAATACTCTGCATTCAAGGATATTTATTACCTCTCCCTGTCTTTGCCTCGACGACTCACGCCCCTCCCCTAAGCCAGCACCGTTCCCAGCCCCCCCCTTCATGTATCAAGCAGATCAGTGTTTCCCAAACGTTTGACATGTGTTTACCACCTTTTTATTGAAGTATTACTGAATACCCCAAAAACGCTTAATCACGAAGATGACACCGCCGCAATCATAGTTTATATTTTTTTAAAACTGTGCTGTGTGTAAACATTGGACCGCGAAACTCAAGAGCAGACCCCCACCCCCCTTCCTTCCCCCTAGAAACATGTTCAAGTGTCATATTATCACACACACACACCAAGGAGTGATTCATTCAACAGCCCACTTTACGAATCGTAACACACACACGCACGCACACAAGTCTCGTCAGTTTTTCCGATATATGTTTTTTTTCTTTCTCTCGTTTTGGTTCGGTTCATCCTTTGACCCCGGACCCACTTTTTTTTATTATTATTAGTCCTTATTGATTATGAAATGTCTTGACGAAATGTTCGAGTACTTTATAAAATAAGTGACCACAAAGTGCAGGTTTTGCTTTTTCCCCACTTGAAAAAAAAAATACAACACAAAAACGAATGCCCGATTAAAGTTTACGAAACCCAGAAACAGTTTTAGTTTTATATATATATATGTATATATATATATATATATATATATATTTAAATATATATAAGTATATATATATATATATGTATATATATATACACACACATACACACAAACAACATAGATGGAGAGATAGATATATAAATGCCAAAAAGGCAAGTGATATGTGCTAAATATGTAGGTCAGGTCAGAATAAAATAAATAACAAGAAGTATGAAAAAAAAAAAGAAATAGTTATTTCAGTTTACTCAATGCAAAACGTCAACTGTCTCATACTTATATTAAAGATTTAATGTAAATTAATTCTTTTCTTTAACAGTGGTATCGACTGATTGTCAGTAGGGAGCGACAGTTATGCCTTTTTACCGATATTTTCCCCCAACATTTTTGCCGATATCGATATTTCGCTATTAATGAAAAGGTGTCTTGCAGATGAAAAAGATTAGAAGAACAAAAGATTTGAAAAGACAGACCCGGAAGACCGAAGTCAGAAACACAAACCATGCCTGCTTAATCTCTCTGCATGTTTATTGTTTAAAATTAAACTTATAACAAACAATTTGTTGTTTTTAACATAAAGTTGTAAATAATTAATGTCAAACTAAAAAAGTAAAAATGTATTAATTGTTAACTGTAACTTCACTAACTTGTGAAAATTGTGATGAAATTAAAATAATTTTCTTCGTTAATCTTTGTAATTTTTACTGAATTTACTTGCAGTAGATTTTTTAAAAAGTTTGAAAAATTAAAAACACTTAGTTATATCAGTAAATCACTTCACTTAGGTGAACAGTTAACTGGAAGTTTGTAAGTAAACTTTAACTCTGTAAACCAAAACCAAGTTACTAGATTTGTGAAAAAAAAAATGAATCGGCAGCCAAAAAAACGGCCGGTCCGATAGTTAACACAATATCGGTTCGATTATCGGTCGCTCCCTACAAAAATCGGCCGATCCGATATTAACCAATAGTGCCAATATCGGTCCGATACCGATCCGATTATCGGTCGCTCCCTAATTGTCAGTAATAAATATTGGCCGTTCGGAGGTGGTGGGGAGGGGGGGAAAGAAGCTTTTTTTTTTTTTTGGTTTTTTGGGACTAAATTTTTTTTTTTTGGTGACATCCTATGTCACCGTAGAAACATTCTGTTAACATTCTAGTAGCGCACAGGGCCGTAGATAACTAAATGTGATATACATTTTTTTTAGCGTCATCCTCGCAACGTGACAAAATGCACACAGCGCCTCTTCCCCCGCTACTGGTGGCAAAGCACAACCTATTGTCTTCTGTGTGTGTGCGCGTGTGTCTTAAAACATCAATTAGTTAATTATCCATTACTGATAACAAAACACAATAGCCAACGTATTACCTTTATGTCTGTAGGATGAGAGCGGGGGGATGGGGGGGGGGGAGAGAGAGAGAGAGAGAGAGAAGGCGTCTTTCGGCGAATCTGTCTCCCTTCAGTTCCGTTCAGTCTAAATTAGACCAACATCGGTTTAATAACACCGAGAGGTTATTTCCGTCGACTTACTTTGTTTGCCCCCACCTTATACTCCCACTCTCTCTCTCTCTCTCTTTGAACTCTCTCAGTAATCTGCGGGCTGAGACTTAGTCTCTTAGAGCCCGTGAGATCAGACTTGCTGTGTCTCTCAACATCTGGAGACTGCCATAGAGCCCGATGGCCAGCAAGCTTCCGGACTGGTCCACCCTGTGGTCCGCCAGTCCGGGGCACTCGAAAAGCAAATGATCTACGGTTTCCTCCACTTCTCTGCAGTGTCTGCAAAGGGTGTCGCTATTGGGCCTCAACCTCCCAAAGTACGCGCCAATAGGACAGTGCCCAGTACGGAACTGGGCAATTAGCGCCTGCTCGACACGCCTAAGCTTCCACCACGGGTCAGTTTTGGACGGCCGCTCTAGGACTTGCCGGATCTTAAGTCCGTTCACCCCATGAGCCCAGCCCGAGAACCACTTCGATTGTCCAAAGAGGCAGATCATGGAACGTGCTGCCTCAAATGAGCTCTTTCTTGCACTCACGGGCAGCACTTGGGAATCTGTCGACTGGACTATTGCCTTGGCAATGCCGTCTGCCCTTTCATTTCCGGGCACGTCCGCATGCCCGGGAACCCATTGAAGGGTTACATGCACGTTGTGTTGGGACACAAGACCCTGTATTGCCATCAGCATGGCTTCCAGCAGGAGCGGCCATTCTCCTGTCCCTTTTACAGCTTGGAGAACAGAGAGCACGTCGGTGAGAATGACAATGTCCAGAGCAGGCAAAGTACCCTCACCGATTAACTCCCCTATGTGGTCCACTGCCTCAGTAATGGCTGTCATCTCTGCCTCGTAAGCACAGAGCGACCCACATAGGCCAGCATGGTCTTTCGCAAAGCCAGTTTGCGGGAGAGTGATATGGACCCCAAACGAGGCGCTTGTCCGGCCGTCTCTACTGGATACAGAGGCATCAGTATAGGCCAGTATAGCGTTCCCTGAATAGGTTCCAATCATCTCCATAGCCACATCCGTGATGGTTCGGCGATCCTTTGCGTTCCCAGAATTTGTTTCGACCAGGGTCATGCGTACCTCGGGCATGTAGAAAGCCTCGCCAGGAGGGACCTTAGAGACTGTCTCTAGAATTAGGCGGTCAGTCGGCAGCTTGATCTCGGAGGCAAGTCTCTCTGCGTGGTGCATGAAAGACTGCATCGAGAGCCGCTTCCTTTCCACCCAGCCATCGACCATCTCCCTAAGGACCGAGGTCTCCTCCTGCCGCTTAAACCGCTCATACGCGGTTATAACGGCCTGCTCTCTACGGATACCCAGAGGTGGCACATTTGCCATGATTTCCACCGCTGCTGTGGGTGCCGTTCGGAAAGTGCCTGTGATCATCCGGAGAGCCTGGTTTTGTACAACATCTAGGGCCGTTCAGTCTAAATTAGACCAACATCGGTTTAATAACACCGAGAGGTTATTTCCGTCGACTTACTTTGTTTGCCCCCACCTTATACTCCCACTATCCCCCCCCCCCCCTTTACACACAGGCGCACACGAAATATAAGTTATTATATAGACTTAATGTTCCGAAACTCAAGTAATGAAATTAAATATATATATATATATATATATATATATATATATATATATATATATATATATAAATAACAACCAAGGCCGTAGCCAGGATTTTTTTTGGGGAGGGGGGGCTGTGCGGAGAGTTTTATATAAGAAAAAATTGTAACACAATGATAAAAAAAAGTATATTTTATAATAAAATTTGATTTTTAGAATTAATTTGGGGGGGGGGGAGCTGCAGGCCTAGCCCTAGCCCCCCCCCCTGGCTACGGCCTTGATAACAACACACAGTGGCATAACAACAAGCTTGAGTGGCAGCCGGGGCGGACTCTGGAGATGGCGCCAAAGTACCTTGCCAAAAAAAAAAACAAAACAACACTACAGTACAGCGGATGCCGCCCTTGTCTGGCGGAAAATCCAGGTGCCGCCCTCGGGTGGGTGGTCCTTTTACACCCCCCTCTCCTATTTAAAACCACTACTTAAAAAGCAAAACGAACATTTGTTTTAGTTTCAGTACGGAGTCACTTTGTGTGATGGTTTGTTACGTGCACACAACAAAAACTGGTCCACAAACAAAAATATTGAATTGAAATGCCGTGTTTTATCCTGGTTTCTATAATAAACCTTTAAGCTATTCTCTCTCTCTCTATCTCTCTCTCCCCATCTCTTTCTCTCTCTCTCTCTGAATTCTCTCAGTTTATCTGCGGGCCGAGACTTTAAGTCTCTTGGAGCCCGTGAGAATCAACTCGCTGTTAATCGGCACAAAAGGAAAAAGAAAAAAAAAACTCATACAGGCCAATGGGAAACACGCTACCCGACGGGTCCACTATGTTGTCCGCCCCAGCCCGGGGGGGGGGGGGCACTCAAAGTAGCACACGTTCCACGGTTTCCTCAACCTCCCTAAAGCGGCGGCGGCACACATAGAGTCGGCACCGGACCCGCAAACCACAAAAAAAAAAAAGTCGATTTACTAGACCGTTCCATGTGTGGTCTCGACCTCAACATTTTATTACGTCATTATCAAATGTCATGGGAACCCAGCAGTGAATTTTAAATAAATAAAATAATCGAAGCCTTTTTTTTTTTTTACATCTAAAAGAAGATTCCAAATACACCTGCCCCCCCCAACCCCACCCACCACCCCCACCCCGGAAGCTAGGCCAAAAAAAAAAAAACAACTTTCCAACTCATGACAGGATACATTACGAGTGGCCCACGCGAAAATTCAAACAAAAATAAAAATGCATCTGTCAACAAATGTTTGACAAATTATGGTCAAGTACCACTGCACTGTTGCTGGCTTGACTGAACCTTCAAGAATCATTAACGGAAATTAAAAAAAAAAAAATCAAAGAAATTTGTTTGTATTTTTTTTTTTAAAAAGTATTTTTTTTTTCTAACAAACCTTGGTCCACATTTATTTCGAGCACTGTTGGACTATTTAACTAAAATTAAAAAAAAAAAAACACTAAAGGGCCAAGGTCTGAATATAAAAAAAATAAAATAAAACTGGTGCGTGTGTGTGAACAGGAAGTGTGACAATTTTAATGGAAGAGGGGGAGGGGGGGGCGCAGGGGATAGAAACACTACTCCTACCCAACCCCCCACCCCTTAAATACTTCATGTCTGGTTAAATCAATGAAAAATATTCAAGTCGGTTGTTGCAAGCAAAGACAAACACAGAAAAGACAGGTTGGGGGGGGGGGGGGGAAGGTACGAAGGAATGCACGGTGACTGTACTGAATAACTGAACCCGCCATTTTTTCAAATGATTTCATGGCTAATATAAATAATGCTCGTCTTCACGTTAGTCTGCCATAGATCGAAATTAAGAATACGATCTTCTGTCTGAATAATAATATCTGTGTCTCGAGTCAATATATATATATATATATATATATATATATATATATATGTATGTATTTTTTTGAAATACACTTTCTCTTAACAGTAAAATAAACAGACAACATATAGTGTTTACACTGACCTATTCATGGTGACTTCAAAGTTGAAAAAAAAAAATACGGTATAACTCTATATGCAAATGTTTAAGCAGAGTAGAGCTATTTGAAATGAATATCAAACGGTTAATATATCTATATCTATCTATATCTATCTATCTGTATATATATATATATATATAGTCACGTGACCTAGTTTGAAAAAAAAAAGGGGGGGGGCGGGGATCGACTTCGGTCTCTGATATAAGCTAGTGACCAGAGTGAAAGGACATTAGATTTCTAGATAGGGCCGAATTGGACACAAGTAGATTATCAGTTGATATTGATGTTATTTTACGTAGTGAAATTGATGTTGGGCCATATTGCATGTGTGTACCTTGTGTTTATAATAAATATTACCATATAAACGGAATCAAAGTGCCTCTGTTCAGTGGCGCAACCAAATCATCAATACATATTTTACTATATAAAGTTACTAAAAGATTGTCAAACTGTCTTTTTTCAATATGTTAACCCCCCCCCCCCACAGCATCTTTTGCTGGCTGCGCCACTGCCTCTGTTATAAGTACTACTGTACAGAGTTTGAAAGCGACTGTATTTCGACTATCTATAACAGAACGAGTGGCTACAGAGTGAAAGAATCCTAGGCGGACAAGATACTAAATACACAGTAGAAGTGGCACTTAATCCAGCACGCAACAGTATATATATATGTGTGTGTGTGAATAATGTACCTAAATCGGATTCGAATTTGCTCAAAAAACGTCGAAGTTCGAATGTCGTGGATTCGAATTCGAACTTCGTCACATCCCTAATTTTAACCTTAACAGAAATATGGGCTTCTATCTGCTCGCCACTAAGATTAAGCAATGCTCAGAATAAGAAGTTCAGGCCACTCCGCAATAGGAGCTGCTACCCAGTAACAACAGGACAGGAGACGAGGCTTCGTCGGGTACAGTAATCTGTTATAAATAGACTTATACGGTGGAGTTAGGGGGGGAGGAACACAGGAGAGCTGTGGGGACTGTCATGGGGGAAAGGCGGGGGGGGGGGGAGGGGGCAAGATAAGATGGAGGCAGCCCTGCACTGTTTAATGAGATAAATCTTTGATCTTGTTCTTCTATAATAAACTCTCTATGTTTATTTTTCTTCCGCTGAATATTTATGCTCTCCATAATAAAATTGATCGCTATTTTTTTAAATAGTGGGGAGGGGGGGGGGGCGCAGAGAATCTACATTCCGAGTTTTGAAACATTTCTCGTGTCTGTTTTTTTTTTCGGTTTCTTAATCCGGGTGTGAAGAATGTATAAAAGAACGTCATCTGGTGGGCGGCAGTTACGCCACGGCTCAAAAGCACAGATGGCCAACAACTGTCATCGTCTACAGTTACACTACGATAGGGATATTTACGCTCTAATGAGCACATTCTGTTAGATGTGACGCTGTGACAATATATACTGATGTACGCGTGAGTCTTTAAAAAAAAAAAATCAGAAAATAAGTAAACTAATAATAAAAAAAAAAAATAATTTCCACACCCGCGCAGGATTCTGCATAATTTGTGGACTTCCTTCTTTACATGCAGTTGTGACTCATCTCATACATTCCCTCCCCCCCCCCGCTACCCCCTAGAGTAGTCGAACCCCCCCCCCCCCCCCGCCAAACGTAGCCCATTCGACAGTGACCATGATTTTTTTTTTCGTATTTCGAAGTTAAATCTCACAGATCCGCAAGCTCACAGAATACGACAATTATTTATCAATTATATTTTTCTTTGCATGTAGAAACAAAGAGGTAGCTGACCTTAGAGCCATTCTTGTGTACAGGGCAAACTAAGTAATCCGCACATCCCGTAGTGGTTCGCGAAGACAAAACCGTTGCTTAAAATTGTTTACGTAGTGAGTTCGCGAAGACAAAACCGTTGCTTAAAAAATTGTTTACGTAGTGGGTTCGCGAAGTCAAAACCGTTGCTTAAAATTGTTTACGTAGTGGGTTCGCGAAGACAAAACTGTTGCTTAAAATTGTTTACGTAGTGGGTTCGCGAAGACAAAACTGTTTCACGAAAGGTAAAAGTTTGACAAACTGAGCTGTAGGCAATCGCGGTTAACGCATTTTTTTCTGCACATGTCTTCACCAATCGGATGGTAAAAATGATAAAAAAAACCGTCAGCTCCGTTTTAATGCATGCCGTCTGCACTAACACGAAGTCAGAAAGTCGTACAGCGACACTGTTATGGCGTGAGATCTGAACGCACCGTAAGTCTGGCCTGCAACATAACGTGATAGCTTTACGTAACGGTTTTTTTTTTTTGAAAATCAAATAAACGAGCACGATTCCAACCCCTCCCCGTGAAAGCAAACAGTACGCATGCAGTAGAGACTATGTGCGGAATACACGAAACGGGGGTAATCGTTGTCGTCCGTTACGAAAAACTTCAACAAGAGTACAGTGGTGCTTGAAGTGTGGGGCGCGAGCGGATTAAAAAAGGGTCACCTAGCATTCTCTTAACTGCTTTAAGCTGGAAAATCAATTAGTCTTAGCTTTTCTTCTTCAAATTGATGTATATTACATCATTGGCCGGCCAATGTATACCACACATTTAATGCTAATTTAGCCGCCCGGTATATACTGTGAACTGTGAGCATCATACAACAGCTACAGAGAAATTATTAATCAAGGGAAGATTTTTAGAGGACTATAGCTAATCAAGCTATAACAATGGCTCTCAAAAAGTGTGTGTGTGGGGGGGGTCATGGCCGGTGCTCACTCTAATTTTGCGTGCGGGGAAAAAAAAGAGCTATTGGCTGTGCACACATACGGAAACAATTTATGTGCGGAACATAACGGTACATAGATGTATCAAACGGGAAAAAAAATGTGTGAGCGCGCGCTCTTCGAACTGTGTGTGGGGGGGGGGGAAGGGGGGGGGCGTGGGGCTGTCAAAGTACGGACAATTACGAACGGACACATTTGCGTGGACAAGTAAGGAGAAGGCTTCACTCATCGGTTTGTGCATCCGTAGGTAAAAAGCTGTCCTGAAGTCAACAAAGAATGTTACTAACTACTTTATTGAGGTGATAACAGATAAATAATGTGCACTCCCATCCCCACGCCACCTTTTTTGTTTAATTTTTACAGGTGGAGCACGAAGACCGAACAAGTTACACAAGTGGACCGTGAATCGAAAAAAGTTTGAAGAACCATATGCATGACTCAGGTACTCGGTATTTTTTAGCATGGATTCTCAAAAGATGTGATTTAGGGTCATATTCCTTTGAACAACTCACTCATCTCATGAATATGATACCGATCTGGCACTTAATGTAGTACGAGAAATAACAGATAAACTGCCCCCTTCATCTAACCCCCCCTCCCCCTTGCCAAAAAGTGTTACATCATTTCACCCCGGGGGCCAGCCACAAGCACTCATATTGCCATTCCTTGTTGCTGGAAGAAAAAAAAAAGTCCCGACATAAGCCGCCGCTTTATTTGCATAGCCATTAAGAAATGTGTGGCGAAAAGGATTACATGCACCTCTAGGGATGTGCGCTCTGTCAGTGGTCCCCAACCCCCCTCCCCGGTCCGCGGCGAGAAAAAAGGTTGGGGGGACCACTGCGCAATGTACCATGTCTAATGAGTGGGTAAGGCAGCAATATTTGATAACCTCTGCGGTAAAACTTTTGTCCTGTGTTTGAGTGGGTGTAATGTATTTTGGATGAATGCTTTTGCCCCATTCATGACATAGCTCTCTCTCTCTCTCTCTTCCAGAAAACAAGTCCGCATTGTTAACATTGAAAATGTGTGTCTATCAAGGGCAAAGAATCAAACACCGTCTAGCGTGTGTAGCACAGGTTACACAGCATACAGATATGATGTGGGGGGGGGGGGGCGTAGACAGAGAGCACAACATTACACATTGAACAGATACATGGCTGGATATGCCGGTAACGTGCTGGTCCACAAGGGCGGGCCGAGAACTCGCCACTGGCCTTGGGGGGGGGGGGAGAGGAAGGAGGGGGGGGCATACCAGTTATTAAAAACGTGCTTTATAAGTGTCGCTGGAAATCAATTAAATATCCGGCATATTCGTTGATTCATGTTTGCGGTTAGGAAATGCCGCTTCAAGCAGCACAGTAGCATTTATTAGCTACCAGGAGTGCTCGTTAGAAGCTTTTTATTTTAGCCTAAGGTAAGTCATTAAAAAGGGTTTGTTTATCAACAAGTGGTTCTTCACACAGGGCCGCGGAAATTGGGGTGGGGGGTGATTACCAAAACGTCGACAATATCTCATAGAAAATCTGTGCGCAATCAGTGGGTGTTATCAAAAAGGGGGTTGAATTGGTGGATATTGTCGCACAGTTACATGGACGGATCAAACAGCTGGTTCACAGACGGGAGTCCGAGGTAATTTCAGGTTTGGTGCTACATTACACTGTTACCAAGCCCCCCCTCCCCACTAGCCCATGTGTTAATGTACAGTTTAAGTGCCCTCAAGCCACCTCACGCCATTGTGGCAACCACAATAAATAATAATAATAATTGTCAACAGACCGTTTAAGAAATATTATTAAACAAGTTTGCAATATTACACCAACAGCATCTTATTGGGGCCAAAACTTACAGTGACTGTGAGCAGGAGCAGAAAATCGATCTACCCGTCACAGTCGGTGCCGAAAAAGCAGAACACCCAGCGCGGAGCGAGGCGACACACAAGGTGAAAAACAGGGTTCACCATTTATAAAGGTTACATTCATATATATGTGTGTGTGTGTGTGTGTGTATGCGTGTAGCCTGGTACCGAACGAGGCAAAGATTTGTTGACTTTTGACGAGAAAACATGAATGAATGTACACGGTCACGGTCGACTGAGTCAGCAAGTGGCCTACAAGCTCGACCCCATCGAAACGATAATGCAAAGTTCAAGCAGGTCGAGATCTATAAATATATCATATTTCAGAAAGAAATTTAGGGCCCTTGGGCAGGGCAGTCACGCCCCCCCCCCCGTGCTGATAAAAATTTCAAAAGTTGATTGGCCAGCTCAGTCCGGGTCCGGCAGTGTATACACAAATCGGGAAGTTTTCCTTGGCGCCACCTGCCCATATTTTTTCTTTTTACATCCAGATCAAATACCACTCATAACTCGGTCACCAACTTACTTTCATAATAGCACGATAACTGTGCACGATTTATATAATATACTCTATAAAAGTAGGAATTTATTTTTATATTATTGTTGGAAAAAATGCTCAAAAAAGATAAATATAGATTATATAGTACCTAAAAAATGGTGATAATTAGTTTAAATACTATTAAAGAATATTGATTTTATTTTCTTTTTAAATAATATTTTGTGATTTAAAAATGAGCTAAGTTGGTAATATCTCATGCGAAAATATTACCACACATTCTTTTAGGATAAAATACTATTTCTATGAAACAAAATATTATTCCGTATACAGTTTGATTTTAATTTTTAATTGCCCATTTCAAATATAATCAGGGGAAAGTTTTTATAAAAAAAAGTTAAGTTCCCTTAACCCAAACTGGCCATCGGGGCAGATGAAGTGTAGAATACATCTGTTTCTAATCTATAACCTCGGCATATGAAGGGGTTGTGTGGTTAGCACAACGCCCAGCCGCCTTTACTTCCCCAACTTAAAGTCAGGTACCCAATTAAAGCTGGGTGGACATGATATGGGACGACTTTGAAACACATTTCACCTGGGAAAAATTTCCATGGTCCTCACCGAGGATCGAACCCAGGACTCTCAGGTCGACAGTCGAGTATCTATCTACACCACTCGGCGGCCATCCGTCCCACTGCCGAGGCCTTAATCCCATCACGGCGCCATGCCCAATGTGCTTCCAGTCACGTGGATGTCCTTATTTTACACAAGTGTTATAGAGCAGTGCCCCCCCCCCCCCCAACCTTTTTTCTTGCCGCGAACTGGTCGACATTAAGTCATTTCTCCGCGGCCCGGTCAACATTTTATCATGTCACCGCGGCCCGCTAGGGGGAGGGGGGGAAGGGGTGGGAGAGGGACGTTGATTATTTATATTTTAGATTGTTTTGATTTTCAACGCCACTGTCGCTCACAGCCGCTCAGCACCCTAACCCCTAGAGTTCATGGGAAGTCGCACCGAGAGAAATACAACACAATAAGTAAAAAAGGAAATAATTGAATGTTTCTTAGGCGGCCTAGTACACTTTGGTCCGCGGACCGGGGGGTAGGGGGACCACTGTTATAGAGAATACCATTCAGCACCTCATGAAACGCGCATACTCGAGACAAGTAAGTTCGCGAATAAATGTACGTATTTTCATAATGGAATGTGTTTACCCTTCTAATGCGCTGCTTGGACACGTGGATTGGTGATGAGTCACGTGGTAAAATGGCGACCTTTTTCAAATTCTCGGTTGTTTTGAACGAAAATTATGAGTCGCTGCATACCCCTAAATAAACTTTCCTAAACCACTTGGGGGATACGCGTTCCCCCTGTTGAGAGCTGCGGGTGTAGCAGACCACCCCGACCCAACTAATATGTATTCAAAAGGGGGGAGGGATGAAGGAGAGTGAGACACGGCGAGAGAAAGAGAGAGCGAGAGAGAGAAGGCGATACAGAAGATGAGCGTGTGACATGAATTAACCCGTAAGACCCCCAGGTGTCACGATCAGGAAGAAAAGTGCAACTCTTAAGGTCAACACAACCCAAGTATCAAAAAAAAAAGATTTCTCCCAGTCGAATCTAAAACATGGTACACGTATCACATAGTTTAACTTAACGTATACATTACACAGTGCCGGACTTTGGGTCGTTTGAGACACTGAGCACTGAATAAAACATGGGCCCATATAATAGAAGAGAGACATCTTTGAAGTTATAGATAAAAAAACAAAACAAGGTACTTTTTGGTGCACCCTAGTCATCCGGACACAGGTAGCCCCACCCCCATTGTTAAATACCCGCCTCTGACAATGGTCGCCCGTATAATACTGTCGGAGAGACACTGGTCGTCTGTACTACTTCCAATACTGTCGGAGAGACACTGGTCGTCTGTACTACTTCCAATACTGTCGGAGAGACACTGGTCGTCTGTACTACTTCCAATACTGTCGGAGAGACGCTGGTCGTCTGTACTACTTCCAATACTGTCGGAGAGACACTGGTCGTCTGTACTACTTCCAATACTGTCGGAGAGACACTGGTCGTCTGTACTACTTCCAATAAGTCGATTTCAAATTGCAAAAAAAAAGTTTAAAACGAAAAACACGAGGAAAATTGCTCACCAAGATGGGGCTAACCATAGATGTAAACTATGCTCGCAGGGGACTTGTGGGCGTGCGGTAAAGCGCGCGACTGTCGACTTAAAGGTAACTGGTTCGATCTCCGGTGAGGACCAAGAAATATATATATTTTCCTAACATATATATATATATATATTTTAAATCTGTCGTATGTAGGTCAAATTCGTTCCAGTCGTATACTGTGAGCTGGGTGGGATACACACTTTTGACATCTCGCCCTGCCGTCATTCAAAGGTGAACCGGTTTTTATTTTTATTTTAGAAGCAACGAATACGAAAACATTTCGAATCCGTGTTTCGAAGAAACCTAGTTTTAATAAAAAAAAATCTTCCCGCTATGTTGTCATGTTCTGACGTAATGTACGTAAGTGAAATTTCCGAAGGTAAAACAATCAGATTGGTGGTTTAAAAAAAAGAGTTTCTTAACACGTCAGGTAAAGTTGCTATTTATAAACGAGGTGGTCACGTGATATGCTAAACCTGCCCAAATCCTCCCCTCCCCCCAACTGTGTACCTTGAGCTTTTGATTCGCCCTCTTTACCCCCCCCCCCCTGTCTGTCCTTGTATAATAAAATAACGTGCACCCAATTTTTTTTTTTTTGTTTTTTCATTTAAAATGAGAAAAACAATAATTTATTTATAAAATATGCAAGTAAAATAAACACTTTAACCCATTATAAATGCGTAGTTGGATACATACATACATACATACATACATAGGATACTTTCTCATTGTGTTCGTTTACTTTTTTTACAAATTTTTTTTTTGTTTACTTGTGTATTATTTTCCAAGGCCTAATGCTACCGGGTTTTATGAAAAAAAATCGAACAATAGTCGCCCTATATTAAAGTAAATTTATCTGATGACACAATCTGAAATGCGTTATCATGTGTTACTCCCGCCCCGCTACAATAAACAACTTGTAGACAAGTCCAGGGAGGTGACAGTTGATTTCACGCTATGACTGTCTTCCAGGTGGCTGGGCGCATGTCCAAGGAGTTGACAGTTGATTTCACGCTATGACTTAATTTTCCTGCCCGGAGAAAGTTGATTTATATTTTTTCCATCTTATGTTAGGAAAATATATATATTTCTTGGCCCTTATTGGAAGTAGTACAGACGACCAGTGTTTCTCTGAGAGTATTGGAAGTGGTACAGACGACCAGTGTTTCTCCGACAGTATTATACGGGCGACCATATATATATATATATATATATATATATATATATATATATATATATATCGTGGTATGCGCAAACAAACAAAAAAAAACCGCCATTGACGACATTTTATAAACAGTGTCTCTCAAACTACCTGTGCAATGTGTCGGAAAGAAACTTTTTAAAATGAACCACAATTAGCATATACCCCTTAGACTCTTAGAGCCTTAGAGTGTGCCTGATGTTAGAACCGAGTGACTTCGTTGGCCCTAAGAGAGGCGAGTAGTCCGGAGAACAACCACTATTACAAATATAGTATCAACCTTAAACAAAACTTATATTTTTTATTTTTTGTATATTTTTTATACCAATCAATATTTATATCATCTTTGCTAAGTAAGTTAGTAAATGTAAAAAAAATAGTAGAGAGATTCTCCCGACGGAAACTGATAGAGGCCAGCGGTTTAGTTGAAAGGTGTGTGTGTGTGAAGTCCATGTAAGGATGAGATGAAATCTCTTAGATCCTATAAACCGCTAAAAGGGATGGTTTTTATGTTGCCTTTCTTTCGTCCCCACCACAGCCGATAGTCCAATGGCCAAGTAGGCACCACGAGAGGCCAGGTTGTTTAACCAAAATCATCCAAAACCCTCCGCAACACCGCCCCCTCCCCTCCCCCCCCTAAAATTAGTACAAACTAAAAGAATACTCAAAATGTATTTACTAATGTTACATTTTGCGTCATGTTTTGCATGTACACAATATAAAATGTTGAAGCCGCCGAACCCCCCCCCCCCTTAAAAAAAACGCCACCCAA
Organism: Bulinus truncatus; assembly: GCA_021962125.1. NCBI lineage: Eukaryota > Metazoa > Mollusca > Gastropoda > Planorbidae > Bulinus > Bulinus truncatus. The sequence continues at coordinate 20,956,263 of JAGDYQ010000002.1, forward strand.
AATGTAGGGAAACCTACCAATCTGGCAACACTGAATTCACATACTGATTGTTACGCGACACAGGTAACTGCACTCACCGAGGATCGACCCAGGGACCATCTACTATCACCCAACAAAACTGAGACAGGATCTAAGAGACCACCACTGGTTGACCAGAGTTGTTTGCAGAGGAATATCATAGTAAGTTACTCAACACAGCTAGCCAGCATGGTCAGACAAGATTGTCCTATGAACTGTAAGGCTAGCAACTGGTAGATGATGTGGCAGACAAGCACCAATGAATCCCAAAACCTCAAGATTTTAGTCTTGTACTTAGTTGCCATAGATTCATCAGTTGCTTTCTATGATTTGCCTTTATTTTTTAATTAAAAAAAAATATAATGTATTATTTGGCAGCACATAACAAAATTTATTAAAATGAATTTTCTATAAAGACAGTGCGGAGGGTAGAATAAGAATCCAAAAGTATGATTTTAAAAAAGCGTTCATTTAAACTATATAGCATATTTTTTTAAGTTTAATCTTACCTGTATTACTAAATCTATTTAAATTATTTTTAAAATCAATTCTATTGTCCATTAAATGCAGTGTGCCTTAGTAAATGTGCCAAAATGAAAATATAAAATGCAGCAAGATAATAAGAATACTGGGACACAAATTTCAAATCAACAGAGTTTTAAAGCTTATTAACAAAAAGATATAAATTTTGTACTGAATTCATAAATACTTTGTTTTCTTTTACATTCCAATTTGAAATACAAACAATGAATGCAATTTTTAAGACTGTTTTAATTATTTGATTATATTTTTAATTACTCAAAGTGTGATGCATGTAAAAACTAAATGACATATGCTTGACCAAGGGTGGCAAACTTTCTGAGTCGCTGGTGACAAAAGATTCATAAAATTTGAAATTTGACCAGAAGGCCAGTGTTGACATGAACTAATAGAAATAAAGGTAAACATTAAAACATTAAAGGCCAGTGCAATGGGCCTGAATAAACAGTTAAGCTGACCAGATTTGGCCCATTATATGCATTGGCTGAGCTAGACTCTAGCCAGGAGATGTCAAGCATAAGAACTATAAGCAGAAGGCCAGACAAGACAAATAATTAGCTGCACAAATGTGTTTTTTGAGTATGTGAACCTTTTACATATTATTACACTGAGATGAAATTTTTATTCTTTTAGTTTGTTCTAATGTCAGCCATTTGTGCATTACTACACTCCAACATTCCTAACTAATGCACTTATCACCATATGCAGTAAAGGTAATACTATCAGCAAAGATGTTTGCTATATATACATTCAGATTTGTTTGTATCGAAAGTGAATTAGTGATGAAATGCCTAAAATACTAAGTAACTTTAAAGTAAAATATGATTTATGATTTACAATCACAAAACTTATTTAATTACATAAAAACAGTAATGAATTCAACTGGAACAAATCTAAAAATGTATACTTTGTGCATGACGATGCTTGTATTTATTTAAAATTGAATAATAAACTATAAACAAATGAATTTCTTATTGGCACTTGTTACATGACCAAACGTTTGGTCTTTGTATTTTTTTTACTTCGTGTTCCAGCCGTAGATAATATTGCTCCACACCCTAACCCTATCCCTAACCTAGGTAGTTCGATATCCAGAATTTGGCCGACTTTTTATGGTCGCCAGAAACTGCCATTTTTTTGCGTTGGTATATAAGTCGGTAATCGACGGTGGTTCGTTTTTCAGCGCTCATAGTTACAGTTTATTTAAAAATTTGATAATCAACATGTGCTATTTCATTATGGAAGACATCTTGTTTCTCTTTGTTTACCTAGTTCTGCATTTATCCCGTTTAATCGGAAGCTCTGCTGTTTTGAAAATGACCGGTAAGTTTGACATTTTTATTCTTATTTAATTAAATTTCGGGGGGGGGGGGGGTATTCATTTTACGATAGGGAGATTCTTCATTCAAAAAGCTATAATAATATCACAAGTTTGAGTTCATAATCACTTTGGCATGATAGTTATAGGTAGCGCCAGTTAGTGACGTTGGATTTTTCAATAGTTTTTCAGCCGATGTCAACCGGAAGTGATGATAACAATGGCTTATTGTTTACTTTCTTTTTTGAAAGCTTTTCCACTCTAGAGATATCTTATTGTATCGCATCATCTGATGGAAACATTTATTTTATTGATTATTTTACTATCTTTGGTGTCAATAAAATTATATATTATAAAAATTATTAATAGAAATTTGTTAACATGTGCAGCAACAAAGTATAGTCTGAGTATATTATGTATACTACATGCCCATGGCAATTAGTAATTTTTTTTATAGTTATGTCTATGGGTTGAAACTAAAGAAGCATGGTCATATAACTTGTAAAAGAACACATGTATTGGAATCGCTTCAATAAGATATATATATATATATATATATATATATAAGATATTAAGAATGTAACCCTTTGTTTTTATTTTATTACTTTCAGTTACTCATAGTGACACAGCTCCTGATGTGACTACACATTTCCAGGATAACTTCAATACCTAAAAGCGCAACCTGCAGCTCCTGATACTTTTCAACTGCCTGGTACAGCCCTCCAACCAGACATTGTGCCTGTTTTTGAGCTCAGCCAGCAGCTCCTGATATTCTTCAATTGCTCGTACAGCGCCCCCACCCCAATCAGACACTGTGCCTGTTTTTGCGCTCAGCCTGCAGATCCTGATATTCTTCAACTGGCTGGTACAGCCCCCCAACCAGAAATTGTGCCTGTTTTTGCGCTCAGCCTGCAGATCCTGATATTCTTCAACTGGCTGGTACAGCCCCCCAACCAGAAATTGTGCCTGTTTTTGCGCTCAGCCTGCAGCTCCTGATATTCTTCAACTGGCTTGTACAGTCCCCAAATCAGACATTGTGCCTGTTTTTGCGCTCAGCCTGCAGATCCTGATACAGGCTGTTACAACCCCAACCTGGCATTGTGCCTGTTGTTGCCCTCAGCGGCATAGTCTGATATCCTTCACTGCTGGTCTGAAGGAAAGGCAGAGGTTGCAAAATATGTGGAAGATGTGAATAAAGAACTGGCTGGCATCAATTCAAGCCAAGGTTATAAAACTCCAGCAGAAAACCTCAGATAGCTCTGAGAATGTTCGACTCTCAATGTCACAGGTCTCGAAATGCAACTATGGGATTTAAAAAAGGGAAAATAATATTCCCTCTGAACAAGACTATGGACTGACTTACATCAAAGCTATTAGACTTGCAGCAACACATTGTTGAATTTCCTCATCACTGTGGTGCCACGGATAGAAAAGCTGTAACGACTATAAAGGCCAAATATCAGGCTTCTCTGTCAATTGAATTCACTATGGTTTTTTAGTATAATAGTATTTTTTTTATATATAAACCAAAAAGATATGGCAATAAAGATTTAAATTAAAGAAATAAGAATTAAGTTATTTTGAATATTCATGTTAAAAATCAATCAACCCCATGGCACCCATTCCAAAAATAAATTATATCAGTGTGCTAAAAATAGACAAATATATACATATTAAAATACATTTTCAGTTTACCTACTAGATTGGTTGAACTATGTTGAGTTTGATATAATGCATTTTATTTGAATCATTGGAAAAGTCAGAATTATTTGTGACTTGTCTCTCATTTGTTTTTTCTCTCGGCTATATCGCAGGCATGCGAAAGCATTATTTTTTTTTCTAAAATGCATGGCTTAACCAAGAGTTATTATGCCTGATTCTTTATTTTAAACACAAAATCAATCTCTCTGCAATACATGAATTTCTTGTCTGGTTATAAAATGAACATAACTTTTGTTCGTTTTTTGGCTTTTTTTTTTTATCTTCTTATCATAATGGCTGATTGCTAAAGACAAATACTTTTCATTATTTGATTATTTCTATCTATAATTATTGTTATGTCTTAATGATGAATCAGTTTCAATAAGTTCTGTGATCAAGAATTTTAATACAATTATTTTTAACAACTTTTAGTGTTTTTTTTCATCCATGTTCATTGTGGTCTATATGTTATATATATATATTTATATAATACAATTACCATCTAATTGTAATAATTTCTATATATTACTGAAGAGGAACAGTAGATGTAATCACACTGAAAATTTCATCAAATTATCTCTAATGGCTTAAAAGTTATCCATGTAAAATCACAAAATTTCGATCACAAATTTTTTTTTTAGGTACAATGAATAAGGACTTTAAAAACTTCATAACTTTTCTTAATATTAAGATAAATTCATAAACTTGATGTATTTTGAAAGCTTGCAGCTAGGACTACCTAATGCACACATTTTAAATACTATCAAAGTAATAATAAAAATTTTGACATTTTTATCAAAGTGCC
>JAGDYQ010000002.1:20961144-20972224 GCA_021962125.1 Bulinus truncatus
TGTAAATTGCGGGGCCCCTGGCAGGCGCGGGGCCCACTTTGGAGCAATCGGTCAAAATAGGCCTAAGGCTGACCCTGGACCTAATCATACTTTATGGCCCCGTAATAGATTCTAAAAAAAAAAAATACAGTTGGAATTTTGATGCGTTAATGTCAGGTTTGTAATTAAAGACCAATGCGTTAGTGTCAGGTTTGTAATTAAGCACCAATGCGTTAGTATCATGTTTGTAATTAAACACCAATGCGTTAATACGTTAGTGTCAGGTTTGTAATTAAACACCAATGCGTTAGTGTCAGGTTTGTAATTAAACACCAATGCGTTAGTGTCATGTTTGTTTTAAACACCAATGCATTGGTGTCAGGTTTGTAGTTAAACATCAATGCGTTAGTGTCATGTTTGTTATGAAACACCAATGCGTTAGTGTCAGGTTTGTAATTAAGCACCAATGCGTTAGTATCATGTTTGTAATTAAACACCAATGCGTTAGTATCATTTTTGTAATTAAACTCCAATGCGTTAATGCGTTAGTGTCAGGTTTGTAATTAAACACCAATGCGTTAGTGTCAGGTTTGTAATTAAACACCAATGCGTTAGTGTCAGGTTTGTAATTAAACACCAATGCGTTAGTGTCAGGTTTGTCGTTAAAAATCAGTGCGTTAGTGTCATGTTTGTTATGAAACACCAATGCGTTAGTGTCAGGTTTGTAATTAAACACCAATGCGTTACTGCGTAAGTGTCAGGTTTGTTATTAATCGCAAATGAATTAATGTTCAGTGCATTTTTTTATTTAAAAAAAAAAAAAATTAACGTTACATTTTTTTTCTTGCTTTCTTTACAATAGTAGCCTACACCAGTAATCTCTTAAAGCCAAATGTTGCGTTCGATTTGAAAGACAATGGTAGTAGCCAAACGAGACACAATTTTCATTCACATATTTTAGGAATCAGGACAAAAACACCTTGTTAAATAAATCCCAGATAGCAAAAAATGTTGTCGCTCAACACTATTGAACATTTACTAAAAACTCTACATTGAGAGGGCTGGAAGCTCGACCTGCATGCTGTAAATTCTATGTTTAAAACCCAAAATGTCATGTCACTTACCTATGTTTTCATAACCAATGCACATTAAGAAAAGGTAGCCAGGGGATAAATAAGAAAATGATTGGGGGGGGGGGGGTTCAAATCGTCCCATTAATGAATTATATGATTGAGATGAACATCTGAACTTTAAAGAGACTAATAATAAAGTGTGTTGGACTGTACACATATTTATACTAACAGAAATGTAGACAAATCAAACACTTCAGTTGCTTGTTAGTTGTGTCCCTCTAAGGATGAGATTAATCTCTTAGATCCTATTAACCACTAATGGGACGGTTTTTATGGTGCCCTTCTTTCATCCTCACCAAAGCCGATAGTGCAATGGCCATGGAGGCACCAAGGGAGATATATGGGGAACTTAAGCCAAGAACTGAAAAATTTTCTTGGTCCTCAACGAAGATTAAACCAGGTATCTCCAGGTCGACAGTCAAGCTTTATCGCACGACCATCCATCCAGGTCATCCAGGTTGTTAGTTGAATCACTATTTGTTTTTGTGAACTCAATACAATGAGTAGATTTTGTTAAAAGCTAAAAGATAACAAGTTCAATAATTCATTGTTACAAATTTTATTTTATTTTTCCCCTCACTATATTTTAACAATAAAAATTGCAAAAATATAAAAAAAATATAAAATTTGAAGCAGTGTGTGTGTTTAATCGTTCTGATGTAGATAATTTAATGAGCGAAGGTTATTTGAAGAAAAAAAAAGCAACAGTACAAAGCCTGACTCTAAAGCTGCGTAAAAATTTGCATCTCTTACGAATATCACACTGGAATGTTGACCAAGCAGTCAGACATTAATGTATGCTAAATATGAAAAAAAAATATCCTGTAAAAATGAAATAAAGTGCTAAGCAGTAACAATTAAAAAAAAACAACAAAATATAATCACAATAACAATGTGAATATAATTTGAAACAACTTATATAACAATAATAATTTGTTTATAAAATGTGTAGAAGAGAATGTGTATATTTATTTATACATATAAATGTAAATGGTATGGCACTGGGATTAGGATGAGAATAGGAAACAAAAAAATAAAGGTAATGTTTTCTTCAGGCAGTTAACAATAACACAATTCGCACTTGAGAAAAAGTGCTAATCCAACAGGAACTTTTTTGTGAGTGTGATATGAATTATAAACATGTTTGACAACCCAATTAGCATATTCTTTAATGTTTAAGCGTACATATAATGCTATTCTAAAAATGGCAAACTAACAAACAACATTAATGATAAAAAAAAATGATTAAGCTTAATTTTTAAATAGAATAAAAAAGAAAAAAAAATCATGTATGCCCGATTGACTGTCAATGCTATGGACCAAAAATGTTTACAAATAATTCTTTGATGCCAGTATCAGTTTTAAAAAATTGTTAGAAAATTTCTTGTTAATAAAAAAAATAATTAAGGAGGGGGGGGACAATAAAAATAAAGAAATATAGATGAGTTTCTTTAAAATTGCATTTCATTAGAAAAAAATTTAATTATGTTACAAGATACCATACAACAATGTGATGATTTAAGCCTCTTTACGTTCTTGGTAAATCATTTCTAGCTAAATTTAATATTCCTTATGTGTCGAAGGGATGCACATATAACCTCACAAGATATTTTAATTTTTGCATTCCTCTTCATTGAAATGCAGGTAAAATTTTGTCACGAGATTTGGGTGGAGGCCAGTTGGTACAAAGGCCTTAGGCGAGTTGATGCCGTATCGACCAGCACCATAAATAGTTAAAATGATGGCTGCTAACGGAATTCTGTAATTAGAAACGGTAGCCGAATGTACTGAAATTCAAAATGTACTGTTTATTTTATTCAGATTAGAACGTACAGGCTAACCAAATAACACGAAACATATAAAGAAATAAAAACTGTGAGGGCGATTTTTTTTTTATAACTAGTAAGAGTAAACCCATTTCTAGTATGTCAGGCATGCAACCCATCTTAGGTTGAGTGGATACAGAATAAAATCACCAAACTCAGATTGAAACTAGGTCATTATTTCTAACACAAAGCTGAGCCATTAATACATAAGAATTTTGTTTAAAAAATGCAGATGATTAAAATAATTTTAAGAAAGATTGATATCTTCAACATGAATGCATAATTCATACGTGTAAAATCATTCCCAAATGAATGGCTGCATACAATTCATTATTAAAACAGCTGTAAATAAGTCATCAACATCAGCAAATAAAAAAATAAAAAAAGTGAACAAATTTTTGTTTATAAAAAACCATAAGTTGTTACTTCCATTAAAAAAATTTAGCAATGAGCTTTTAGCATGTCCCATACATAAATTATTGAAGTACAATATTCTGCACATGTTTAGAATATACACTCAAGTATTTAACAAAACAGTCAAAGATGTATGTTAATTATTATAATCTGTTTTTTGTTGCCAGTAGCAGTTTTTTTTTTTTAATACCATGAAAGAATTAATCATGCATGGTAGAGCATCGGTCACATAAGCATTTATCATCAGATTTCTTCAGGCAAACGATCTTGTACTGAGTGTCTGACAATTCTCTGCCATACTTAAAAGGTGCCCCATTCAATAGAGTTATAGAGAAGTGGGTATAAAGGTGTGCAACCTATGGAGTGAAAATAAAAAAGTTGCGAAGTTAATTATCTCCACATTAGTAAATAACAGTAGAAATAAAAATGTTTAGCCTGTAATTATAAAAACTTGAGAACCATCCACTGCGAATAAAAGGACATCTTTCTAATTTATTCAAGCAATATTCGTTCTTTTAAATATTTTAAATTAATATTTACATGAGACACTTTTATCTTGACTAACAGCATTTCCTGACCATCTCACACACACACACACATCCTAACATGGCCACTACACATATCATGACCATCACATATACTCTGACATGACCAATAACACACACACAACCTGACCATCACACATACTTTGGACTGACGGTTACACATAACCAGATCTAACCATTAAGACATATAAACAAAGTACTTTAAACTATCTGTGGCTATTAAAATTTAAATTTTCTTGACTGTGGAACAGTTCAGAAAAAGATGCTAATAATATAAAACAATGAAATGTTAATTTATTTGGGAAAAAATTAAATTAAATCAAAGAGCAAAGAAACGCTGAATTGTGAGAAACTGTTAAATGAACCTTGCTTGCTTTAATAATAAACAACTAATTATAACTGTCAAATTATATATATATAACAATTTTTTATTTGTTATAACAGACCTGAAGAAGAGGCTGTTGATTATTTTGATATGTCACTGAAAAGAATGCAGCACAGGACTGGATATGTTTAGTAGCTATCAACCATCCAGTTTTTAATACATGTATATATTTTTAATTGGCAATCACACATTCTTTTAATTTTTTTATTAGAAAGTATTAAGCAGAGATTCTGTGTTTTTATAAACACTGAGTCAATATTTGTTTTAGACTTTTAGAATTTAAATTCACCAATATATAAAGATATTATTCTTTAAAAAAAAACTATCTTAAACATGAACTTGTGAATTTTAAATTAGATTATAGCATTTTAGTACATTTAAGCAAATTGATAAATTTTTCATTGAGATTTGTTGCTCAAAAATCTGATGCTGTAAAGGGAAGAGTTCCTAGATACATGAATAGGGAAAAGCACAAAACACTAATTGGCAGATTTAAAAAAAAATGTAATTGGTAGACTTTTAATAAATACAGGTACATGTACATGTACTAGCTGTACCCTGCAAAGCCTTTGCATGGAGTTATATCCCCTTATGTTTGATCAGTAGGCTAGGTTATTTTTGGTTTCAGATAGATCCGATATTTATCATTATTTTATTACAATTTAAAGATGCAATATGCTGTAGAAATACAAAAAAAAAAACAAATATTTAAATGGAATTTATTTCACATTTAGACTTTGTGTGTTTCATGTTTAAAAACCTCAAAAACTATTTAAAACTGCAGGTTTTTAAAAAACATTTATCACATTGAGATGCGGTCAAGACGCCACTAGAAGGAATAAATAACAGCAAACTTATAACTAAAGTAAGAGAATAATTTTATTCTTTTCAAACTTGCTTTGAAAAGCAAGAGAAAGAAGAATATTTATTCCTATTCTTATGTAAGGTGTTCCAAACAAGATTTGTACAATCTACAAGTATTGCTAAAGTAAACATTGCTGTACAATAACCCATGTAAAAACACTTTAAAAAATAAGTATTTTTTTTACCTTTATACGGATAGTGTTAATGAAATGACGCAAATAGACAGGAGTTTCCTGCACTCTTATATCAAATAATTTTTGCTCATCACTGTCAAAAAACTCCAATTTTAATCCATCTGAAAAAAAAAAAGGTTACTTAAATTAAAAAAAGATTTTTTTTTTTATATTTATCAATATTAATGTAAACAGTAATGTTAATATAAGAAAAACAAACCTAGTGTAGCATTATCAAAATCTTCTGTTAATATGTTGAGAATGTCAGTATTGGTTTCCGTGTACGCTGTTCCAGCTACAGACTTCATGAAAAAAAAAAAAAAGGAAAATTTATTTGGGTCTATTCAAAAAAAAAAAAAAAAAATTGAAAAAAATTAAATCTTTAAATAGAACGCACCTGTCAAAAATTAATATCACTACAAAATTGTTTTAAAATGGAGGTCCCACCTTTGTGTCGGATTTGAGGTCCAGGTCAACATCAGCATTTGCAGCAGCCATCCCAGAATCATAGACAGAGATTGCTATTGAGAAAATCAAAACTTGAATCAGGCATTCATTCCTTACAGTAAAAAATTCACATGCAAAGTATTTTTCTATGATGCAATCAACTATATGGCTAAATAATGCCTTCCGACTATATGGCTAAATTAATGCCTCCAACTATATTGCTATATAATGCCTCCCAACTGTCAAATTGCTTTTGTCATTCCTAGTGTAATAAAAATATTTTTTAAATAATATTTCTCTCTTTAAAAAAATGTAAGCAAATTCCCTTTTCTGTAAAACAAAATCAATACAGCAATTATTTTATTACTTTTTAAAGTAAAGATTCTTTGGATTGTGAAAGAAAAAAATTAAGGCACGTGTTAATGACGTTAGAGGCAGGCTTGCGGAGCCGCCATAAATTTTTTCGGCTCCGGCTCCCTATTAAGATAGTATCACACGAGAAAAAAAAATTGCTATTGCGCCACACAAACATGCCGCTGACAAAAAGTTATGCAAATTTTGCCGCGTTCACCCCCATAGTCAGGAACTTGAAAAATATACGCATTGTCGGTTTTACTAAAAACAAACCATTTCAGTGCATCCAGAATCATATCATTATTTTCAACCGAGGTTTCACTAGTTGCCATTTTCATAAGTAATAAAAAGTTATTTCAATGATCAAATTAGCAAATAGTAAAATGATACATTATTTAAAATATTTTAAAGACTTCAGTATTTATATTTATTATTTATAAATTCGAAGTGACTATTCGGACCCGGGAACCAATAAATTGCGATTTTTATTCGGACCCCGTCCCAATAAATTCTGGTTGTTATTCGGACCCACAGCCTTATAAATTTATCTACTCTATTTCAGCTATTCTGTTTATAATAAAATTGTTAAATAACAGAAACGACCGTTTGTTTTTATTCTATTACAGAATTCGCAGGTCAAATATTATACAAGCAATGACGCGACGTTGATTTGTCTAATAGTAAAAATTTATTTTTAAATGATTGATACAATTATTCAATGAAATAAAACTGTTTTAATTTTATATATAACAAAATAACATGCCATTAAAAAAATTTCGGAGGGTAAACAAGATTTAAAACGAATACAAAACGACTCCCCATTAAAGATTTCTTGTGGTGATGTGCGTGCACGCTATCATTTAAATGCTGTTACTGTTGTGGCATTCGTAAAACATGGCAACATTTCAAATTGTAGGAAGCAAACAATCAAACAAATTTGGAATTTTAAAGCTAAAAAAAAAAAAATCTGCTGTAAAAAAAAAACATTTGGGAGCCGTGGAGCCGCCTGATTTTTTCGGCTTTGGCTCCAGCAAAAAGTGCGGCTCCACAAACCTGGTTAGAGGTGGGTGGATGGCCAAGCGGTGTAGAGCCTCAGATTTTTTCCAGGTGAATTAGCCTTTAAATCATCCAAAGCTAATCAGGTTTATATGGGTACCTGGCATAATTAGGGAAGTAAAGGCAGCTGGGCATTGTGCTAACCACACAATTCTTTAAAAAGCAGTGGTTAAAAAAAAAAATGAAATCTACAATTCATTTGCCCCAATGGCCTATTAGTGCTTAGGGAACGTTAATTTTTTAAATGATGTTAGTCCAATAGGCATGGGAGTGATATAGATTTCTTAGTATGATGTAATTCTTCAAAATGCTGCCACTTAGCATTTTGCCTTTTAAATAACCTTACAGAGATGACAGCCACTGCGGCCTCTCTGTCTAGCATGATGTGGCCCTGCTAATAAATTAGCATATAAACTTACCTAGAATGTCTTGGTACATTGAGTCCTGTATCTCAGAGACTGTTTTTGAGGATGAAAAGAAAGGATGAGCAAAGGAGCTTGCTGTTGAACTAGAAGTACCCGGTCGGGTTGAGGGTGTAGCACTCTTGCCCGTACTGGGAGTCTGCTGCTGGGAAGGTGGCTTTGTGATGTACATGGAATTTAGCTTGGGACAGGTACTTGATCTTTTTTCACTTCTGTACTCTGCACCGGATGTCTGAGGCAACGTTTCAGATATGCTATGGACCAGCGAGTGGTGCCCGGCGGAGTTCAAGTTTAATTTTAAGTTCTCTTTCTTTCTCTGCATGAGGTTAGTTGGCACAGAGGGGGAAATAGCCAGCGACTCTGAGACTGGGGTACTTATTTCAACAATAGGCTGTCTCTCTTGCCCCGGGTCATGTACAGGTCCAATTTCAAAAAGTTCAGAGCTGGTGCAGTCAGAATCTGAAGAAAATGTAAACATTACTGGGCTGGCTCTTTTGGCATCTGGCTCCTTGTTGCCAACAATGGCTGCATTGAAGCTGTCTTCAAAGTCAGTTTTACTCTTGACAGAAGAAGAGCTGGAAATGCTGTTATCAAATATGGATAGATTAGGCAATGCTTTAGAGTCTTTTTCATGTGGCTGAAAAACCTCCAAAGAGGACTGCTTACCAAATTTAACACCCTGAGCATTATTAAAGTTATCCACAAAAAATTTTTGGATTGACAGACTGTTTTCGGAGCCATCGTCTCGACAGATAAGAGCGAAATCTGGCAGTAGGTTATCAATATCTTTAATTTCTATCAGTTCACTTATCCTGGACTCGACGCGGAGCCTTGTCTGCAGGCCAGGGGTTTCATTGTCACTGTCACTGGTGACCGTTTCAATTGCTTCTTCTGACTCATTGCGGATGGTGCTTATTTCAGCTTCCTCCTCATCCTGAATGCTTGATGGAGACTTGGGAGCCAAATCACAACCTGGAGTTTCATCCAGTGCTGGTTGGCAGGCTGACTGTGCATCTTGCGTTGGGCCCACAGTGCTAATGTGTTGCTCATACAAAACAGTTTTGTCGGAGATGACATTCAGCGGTGTGGTGGTAAGCTGCCTCATTTGATCCTATGAGAGAGGAAAAGAAATGTATATATATAGTGAAATGCGGTTATTATGAACACCAGGGTTATGTTATTTTTTTCAGTCCCTTCGCCTTTTCCTTAAGTGACATCTGTAAGAAAATAGTATTGCGAAAAAAAAAAAAATGTTTTTAAAAATTGGCTTGAGTTCAGCATGCGAAAAATAGATAATGAGCGAGGTAGACAGGGGTGGTAAGATTTCATACAAGAAATCCTTATTGTTACAGTCCAGGCAAAGGGAGAAAATTCACCAAACCAGGCAGAGAGGTCGATAGAAGTTCAACAGGGAATAAATAAAATGTATACACCATACTTACAGTTTGGGAGTCATCTTGAGCAAGATGATAGGCATCTTACAGGAGGTAGATAAAGGGGTGGGGAAGGCATCTTTGAAAACATACATTGCAGCTAGGAAAAGAATTCTCTCGGGGAGGGGGGGGTCCATTTCTTATGTAATGTTTAAGTGTTGACACATTAAAGAAATGATAAGGGATGGGGAGTAATGAAGAAGGAAAAACCACCATTACTAAATAAGTCAATGAGCCCACACCAAATGTACATTCTTTACTAAGCTAAGCAGTGTGTGCTCCGTGTAGAGTTGGTAGGGGGGGTGTCAAGCTTTTAAATTACAGACATTACCAGCCAAACAATGTGCAGGGGGGGGGGGTGTCAAGCTTTTAAATTACAGACATTACCAGCCAAACAATGTGCAGGGGGGGTGTCAAGCTTTTAAATTACAGACATTACCAGCCAAACAATGTGCAGGGGGGGGTGTCAAGCTTTTAAATTACAGACATTACCAGCCAAACAATGTGCAGGGGGAGGTGTCAAGCTTTTAAATTACAGACATTACCAGCCAAACAATGTGCAGGGGGGGGGTGTCAAGCTTTTAAATTACAGACATTACCAGCCAAACAATGTGCCATAAAGAGAGTGTTTTTTGTGTTTTGAAACAGCTACTGTAAACCTGCAATAAAATGTGATCGTACCAGTGTTACTTGGGGGGGGGGGGGTGAGGACTTGGTGGAAACTGACCATCACATTTAGCAAAGATGATAATTAACAGTACAGTTTAATAACTGGTGATCTTTTTGTTTGGGTTAGGGAAACTATCATAATTTGGGAAGATGGTATTTAAATGGGAATACTCAAAGAGAGGAATATGAAACGGGATTGAAAATGAGGAAGAGATTGACTTTTTTTTAAGTAACTTACATATGTATGTACCTATGTATGTACCTATGTATGTACCTATGTATGTACCTATGTATGCATTTATTAAAAAAATTTGTGACCTCATCAGTTATTTCTTAATGTACTTAAAAACACAACTTGTTTTAAAAAAAAATATTTTAACTATTACATTACATGTATTTCGTAATTTAGACTTAAAATGTTATACTCATTTGAAATTCTAATGAAAAGGGGGTAATCCAGGTATGCAAGTATAGGAAAATTTAAAAAGTGATTCTTCCCTTAATTTACTTGAAGTAATTTTGTGCGGTACTAAAATTTCACAAATAGGAAATGAAGTGTTGCAACCTAACATGGGGTGAACTGAGAATGCGCTGGAGAGTGATTGCTGAGATGTTTTCTCCGCAAGAAGTCAAGGAATTATGCAAGCAAATTTTACTAATGGAAAACATTCAATCAAATACAGTTTGATTTTAAATTAAAAAAAAAAATTATTTTGGATATTTTTAAATCACTTAAATATCTTATATCATGCCTAATAATAAATAAATTATGAGTTCCTGTGAATTTCCTTATAGCCACATTTGAGTATATTAGAATATGTTTTGTATTCTTAAAATTCGGGTTCACGTTCTGAATAAAACTCTCTAGCCTATGACAAATAGATCAATTACCTGTAGCATTGATATGTTCAGTAAATAACCAACAAGTCAAATAACGACTTACGTGTGTTTCCTCTGTGTTCTCTGCTTGTCGAGGAATGGGTCGAACAGAGTGGGACATTAGTGTGGAAAAATATGTTTCAGGCCTCTCATCATCTGCAAGTGACATAAAATTACTTAACAATTTTCGTTTTAAAGTACATAAACTTACAGCACAATAAAGTAAACACATTTTTTTTTTAGATTGTCAAATGTCTCAAGACTATAACCAACGATCAAATATTTTACAACTAATAACTTTTTGTAAGAAACAACATGAGATATTTTACAACAGGAGAGTTTTTATGAGACAGGAGGTGTGGAAGAGACAAAAGTAAGTAGAGGGAAAATAAATTTTCAAGTCCCAGTAGATCAGAATTGTAAAAAAAAAATTAGCAGGTTGTGTGTGCACGCCCACAGTTTAGAGGGAACAGTGGTGTGAAACAGATCCGTAGCTAGCTA